>JACYVW010000099.1:0-138495 GCA_023065735.1 Coffea humblotiana
TTGGTCAAAATTTGGTTTTAGTAAAGGTGAGAAAGTTAGGCAAGTCTTCCTCCAATCGGAACGCGACACGTGGCCTCCTTTAGGTTTTAAGCTTATCTTCTCACTTCCAATAATTAGTCTACCTAATTACCCTCTAATCATCTCCTAGCACCTTGGAAAATAATGTCACTTAATACTTCATCACTTAATCGGCAAAATTATATCGCACTAGCAGGCCCCACATCGAACAAATGCACTTCAAGTTACGTACACTAACTTATACTAGGAAAATGATTTAAAAATTGTACTTTCTCATAAAATGTACCGAAAATTTATTATTTTCAAGGACAGTAATAAAATATAGGCAAAGAAATAAAATAATACTTGAAAATGTGAAAATTTTCGGGGTTCTCACATTAAGCTTGGAATTGTTGTTTTATTGCTTTTCTTTGATTGTAAGTTCTTTTCTCAAGTTAAGCGTGAGTGAGTCCTGGCGAGAGTTGGGCAGACGACTCGCTAAACCCTAGGATATGCCCTAGGGGGAGGTGGGGTCGTCACAATCACACTACCAAAATACGCAAAAATCCTATTTTACCCTAACTATAAAACTAAGGATAAAACTCTTAATTCTATTATTTTTTAGAACTATTGAGGGAGTAAATGAGTAGTAAAGATATTATAAAGTAATTTAATCAAAATAAGAAGGAATTTAATCAAAATAAGAGGGAATTTTAAGAAGATATGAGCGAATTTTCGAGTCGTCACACAGTTAGGTTTTGAGACTTGTAAGGCTATAAATATAGCTTCTTTGCTGCATTTTTTATCAATGGTGGAAAGACACAAATTTTGAGAGTTTCTCTGGACTTCTTAGAAGCATTCCTTTAAACATTTTAGAAGAGTTCTAAGTGTTCGTTTTGGTTTATCAATCAAGAAATGCAGTTGATTGTAGCTCCATTCTACGAACAACTTTAGTTCACTAATCTGTTAAGTTGTGGGTTGCGATTAAATTTAAAGTTCATAAATTCGGCTTCTAAGTTCAGTTACATCCCCACAAAGTCAAATTCCTTCCCTTAGTGATTCACTCTTTGTAAACATGTCTTGTAAAGAAAGATGAAAAAATTTCCTCTTGGGGAAAATTTAGATTACTTTGCAGTATGTACTTGAAAGCGTGCTTTTTCAATTATCAAATTATTTGGACAATTACTTTTTTAAATGTAATTGAAATTATGCATTTTCATTAATAGTTGTGCCTTTGACTATATGCTTTAGGCAATAAAGTATAATGTGAGAACCCGAAAATTTTCTTTATTTCTAGGTATTATTCTATTTCCTTGCACCCGTTTTCTATATTTCCTTTATTCTATAAATTTTCTAGATATTTTTATGAGTAAATATGGTTTTTAAATCATTTTTCTAGTATAAGTGAGTTCATGAGATTTTAGGGGTGAATAGTGGACGTGGGACCCGCTGTTGCTTAAAGTGAGATAAATTCGGCCAATTAGGTTAAATTTTGTGTAAAGGGATTAAATTACTAGGTGCTAAGAGATGATTAGAGGTTACCTAGATGGATTAACCATGGAGAGCAAGAAGATCAGTTTAAACATAAAAAGGCGCCACGTGTCGCAATTCGATTCGAAGAGGACTTGCCTAACTTTCTTTACCTTTACTAAAAGACCAATTTTGACCCAAATCATCTCCATTTTTTCTTCCTCTTGGCCGAACCCTTTGAGAGAAAAGAAGAGAGAAAGCTTCAACTTTTATCTTCCATTTCTTGGTTATATCTTGAAATCCAACCGATTAAATCTTGAATTTGTCCACAAAAGTGACTTGCTAAGGAAGATTGAAGGTCTTGGTGGAGTTGTTTTGGAGAAGAAAACCCTAAGCTACTACCTTTCTTGAGGTGCCAAGGTATTTTGCTTAGAAACTCATTCTTTGTTCCTAATAATGGTAAATTAGTGACTTGTGGTGGTTATATAGTTTGTTTTATGGATGATTTCATGGATTAAAGTGGAGTTCGATAAATTTCTGATTTTATTGGGTATTTTTCTATTTTATATGGTGATTAATGGCTAGCCATGGAATGATAGATTGAATTGGTGTAAAATGAAGCTTGTGTATGTTAGTTGTGGTTAATTGCGGGAAATTTCAGTTTTAGGGTTTTCAAATTAGGGCTTTACTATAGATGGTGTGAGAACCCGTAAATTTTTTTTTTATTTCTAGGTTTTAATTTATTTATTTGCACCCGTTTTCCACATTTTCTTTATTCTAAAAATTTTCTGGACATTTTTTTTGAGTAAATAAGGTTTTAAAAATAATTTTCTAGTATAAGTCAATTTACGAGATTTTTGGAGTGAATAGTGGACGTGGGACCCGCTAGTGCGTTAAGTGAGAGAAATTCGGCAAATTAGGTTAAGTTTTGCGTAAAGGGATTTAATTACTAGGTGTTAGTAGGTGATTAGAGGTTACCTGGATAGATTAACCCTAGTGAGTAAAAGGATAAGAATGGAAGTTACAAAGGTGCCACGTGTCGCGAGTGCATTGGATGGAGCTTGCCTAACTTTTGACCACCTTTACCAAAAGGTTAATTTTGACCAAATTCTTTCTCATTTTTCCTTCCCTTTGGCCGAATTTTCTAGAGAGAAAAGAAGAGAGAAAAGCTTCACTTGTTCTTCCATTTGTTGCTCAATCTTGCAAACTAACCGTTTAAATCTCAAATTACTCCATAAAATCCACTTGCTAAGGAGGTTAGAGGTGATCGGTGGAGCTATTTTGGTGATTAAGCACTTAAGCTACAAACTTTCTTGAGAGTTAAGGTATGTTGCTTGGAAACTTCACTTTTGGTTCTAATAATGCTAAATTAGTGGCCTATGGTGGCTTAATAGCTAGATTTATGGATGATTTGGTGATTTAATTGAAAGTTGAGTAAATTTCTGATTTTTGGGGAATTTTTCTGTTTTATATCATAAATGTTAGTTAGCCTTGGATTGATGGTCTAATATTGAGCCAATTGGAGCTCTTGTATGTGAATTGCGGTTAATTGCGGAAAATTTCAGTTTTGAACAAAAATTTCAGTTTTAGGGTTTTGAAATTGGGGCTTTTCTATAGTTGGTTATTAATCTTGCAATTGGTTGTGAATGAGGGGCATTGTGGCCCTAATGAAGGTTATTGAGTGACTTATGATTGGTTTGAGGCAATTGGGATTGGTTTGGATATAAATTGATGTTTGATTGTAGGATGGAAAAGCTGAATTTTAGGGGAAATGCTGTCCGAGTGTCGAGGAAATTAGGGTTTCGTGCGTTTAGGTTGTGATTGAGTAAAAATGTGAGGTTTTGGGGTTGTTTGCACCTTTGGCCTTAAAAATCAAAGTATTTTCCATTTTTGAGCTATTTTTTACATTTTGCTTTAGTAGTTCGCTTAAGAGGCATTCGACTCGTGTTCGAGTCTCAACTGTAGTTTCTTGTTTCTTGTAGGTCGAGCCGGTGATTCCGGACACCCGTTGGGCGAAAACTTGTGATTTACTTACTTAAGTGGTGAGTGTACTATGCATGAGTTGTTTTTAATTGGTTGTGTACTTGAATCCTTGATTTGGATGACTGTGGTTTCTGTGCTCGAGGCGAGAGTGTACCTTATCGCTCTCGTTCTCTTATGTGTACAACTGATTTCTGAATAATTGTGAATTTGACTGAATACGTGGGAATTGGATTTGTGCCTGGCTTCATGTCGTATGGGGCATGAGCCCTACGACTTTACTGTGATAACTGAGCTCAAGCCTCAATGGCGGTTCATCGAGTCGAGCCGGTAAGGGCTGGTCGATTAGGTAACGAGCCATGAGGTTACTGTGTGTCGAGTAGAGCGTTAGCTCCTCGACTTTGTGGTATACTCGAGTATTACCCCCTGATTCTGTGAGGTGTTCGGGCCCGGTAGGGGGAAGGTACGGTGGAAGGTACTGGGTGTAAAGTGGTGATCTACGGTCGTACTTGTCCGTTGAGCGTTGACGGAGGGTCAACGGCATGTGATCAAGAGTTGCAAGAGGAAATTGGCTCCTGAGAGCCACCCGTATCCTTTCACTTTTGAAATGGGTTTGGTGTTTCCCATATGTGTGTTAGTTGTGTATAACTGAGCATGGCTACCTTTGTGCGCTTTGAATGCATGATTTAGTACCTTATTGGGTGAAAGCTCACACTCGTTCCTTTTGTTTTTCCTTACAGGGGCATGTTTCTGGGAAATCAAAATGTTGTGAAGCGAGTAGAGCTAGTTAGACATTCTTTTGTACTTTTGTATAGCTCCTCGACTTTAGAAACCCTAATGTGGGACTTGGACATTTGTTTTTGGACTGGAAAACCCTAGAGTGGGTTATGTGTACATATTTTCTCATGTATATATGATGTACTTCTTGGGAAATGTACTTGTTTATGCTGATTTAAAGTTTAGTCGTGTTTTGGGACGCGTTCGGACGAGTTCGGACGTCAAACGGGGGAAAAAAAAATTTGGCTGGACACTGTTCATCAGAATCCGGCCAGGTATCCGGCCAGATCTTGGCCGGATATGCGGCCGGATTTGGGGTAACTTTTGAAAAAAAAATTTGAGTTGGTCTCTGCCTCCAATCCCGGCCAAGAATCCGGCCGTATATCTGGCCAGATTCCGGCCGGATTGTGACGTGGCAAGTACTGTTCACGTTCGTTCCGTTTTCCGTTTTCGTTTTGCGCGCTTATTGTTAACCTTACTTCGGTATACCTTTCGAAACAGTTAGAATTGCGTGTATGCGACCATTAGCAGTCCTGGCGAGAGTTGGGCAGGCAGTTCGCTAACCCTTAGGGTACGCCCTAGGGGGAGGTGGGGCTGTCACAGATGGATGTATGGCTCTTGTTTGATTGAAATTGAAGGGTATTGTAACCCTAATAAGGTGTGTTTTATAGCCTATAAGTTGTAGGTGATTTGTGGTTGTTTTGGATGAAATTATATGGTTGTTTGTAGGATGGAAAATCTGAAATTTGAGGGGAAATGCTGTCCAAATGTTGGGGATATTGGAGTTCCTTGAATTTAGGTTAAGGCTAAGTAGAAATGAAAGGTTTTGGACTTGTTTGTACTTTTAGCTTTAATTGTATGTATTTTCCATTCCCAAGCTATATTTGGCTTTGCCTTAGTAGTTCACTTGAGGGGTATTCGACTCGTGTTCGAGTCTCAATTGTGTTTTCTTGATTGTTGTAGGGCGTGTCAGTGATCCAAGGCATCCGTCGGACGGAAACTTGTGAATTTGCTTGTTTGAAGTGGTAAGTGTACTATTGCATGATTTTATGCTTAAATGGTCGTGTATACTTGAATCATTGGATTGAATGACTGTGAACTCTGTGCATGAGACGAGAGTGTACTTTATCACTCTCGTTCTCTTACTTGTATAACTGATTACTGAATACCTGTGAATTTGATTTGTGTCTGGCTTAATGTCGCTTGGGGCATGAGCCCTACGACTTTACTGTGATATCTGAGCTCAAACCTCAATGGTCGTAATCGAGTCGAGCCGGCAAGAGCCGGTCGATTAGATGATGAATCATGGGATTACTGTTTGTCGAATGGAGTGTTATCTCCTCGACCCTGTGGTATACTCAAGTATTACCCCCTTGATCACTATGAGGTGTTCGGGCCCGGTAAGGGGAATGTATGGTGGAAGGTACTGGGTATAAAGTGGAATCTACGGTCATGTTCTTTTCTTCGAACGTTGACGGAGGGTCAAAGGGATGAGATCAAGAATTGCAATGGGCAAACTGGCTCCTGAGAGCCACCTGTATCCTTTTATTTTTGAACTCATTGTGGTGCTTTTATTTCTATGTTTGATGGCTGTGTATAATTGAGCTTGGTTGCATTCGTGAACCTTGGTTGTGTGACTTGCTAGTACCTCATTGGACGAAACCTCACCCTTGTTATCTTTGTTTTCCTTACAGGAACCACTTTTGGAAATCATGATTTTGAGAAGCTAGTTGAGCTAGTAGATAATCTTTTGTTTTTGTATAGCTCCTCGATTGTTGGAAACCCTAATTGCACCCCAATTTGATGTACCTTTGGGGATTGTAAATTCATAAAAAATGTGTATCTATGAATGATTTCTCATGTATATCTAGTATATTTTCATGGAAATGTACCTTCTTTAGTGTTACTTAAAGTTTATTTGTGCTTGTTTGGTTTTCGGACGAGTGCGGAAGTTGAGCAAGAAAAGAAGAAAATTTCTGTCGAGCACTGTTCATCTGAATCCGGCCAAGTATCCAGCCAGTTCTTGGCCGGATATACGGCCGGATTTGCAGGGGAAATTGAAAAAATTTTGGGTTGAGCCTCTGCCTCCAATCCGGCCAAAAATCCGGCCGGATTGTGACGTGGCAGTTACTGTTCCTTTCAGCTTCGTTTTCGTTTTTCGTTTTTCATTTTCCGTGATCGTTGATGTCCTTGGTCGTTATAATATCTTCTGAAACGTTTTGGTTTGCGTGTGTGGTCGTTTTAGTAGTCCTGGCGAGAGTTGGGCAGGCAGTTCGCTAACCCTTAGGGTACGCCCTAGGGGGAGGTGGGGCTGTCACATATAAGATTACAACTAATTCTAGAGTTCAAATGATGACAACTCTTGGTGTGACAGCCCCACCTTACCCTAAGGCGAACCAAAGGGTTCGGCGGACCGCCTGCCCAGCTCTCGCCAGGACTCGTTCACTCACATCAAAGAAAGTAAGATAAAGCCTCGAGAATAAGCGGAAACGAAACCCAGACTTGAAACATAAAATTTCATTTCACCTCAAGCTCAACCAAATATACAGTCCCAAATGTATACACAAGCTTTAAATTCTTAGTACATTCCAACCCCTAATCAAGCACTAGAACGAGATCAGAAGCCAAAACAATATAAAAGGCTAAACTATACTATACAGGTCTCTCGCCCTTGCTCGCAACCCCTGTTAAGGAAAACAAAAGACGTGGAATGAGCTAAAAGCCCAGCGAGGTTCTATATACTCAACTAAGCAATTAAACAAGGACATTAGCACGTAATAACAAGTAATCCAAATAACATTTACGATATAAAGCAAAGAGTAACACATTCATTAAAAGGATACGTGAAGCCATTCGTTCGTTCGTTCGTTCATCGACCATCCATTCCTTCAATCATTTAGAAAATTTCATTTGACTTTGAAAATCCCTCCGTCATTCTTGCCATTCATTCGTTCATTTCGTTCTTCCCCTTCTGGCCAGCGCACTGGCCAGTCCTTCCCAAACTTCATGGTCATACTCGAGTATACCAAACATTCATTCACCCAGGGTCACTAATCGCCCGACCGAGTCCACTTCTGGCTCGAGTCGACCAATAACCAAGGGCAAGGGCCCAGTTCAGCCCGAAGGCTTACATTCATGCACAGTAACATTCAATCATTCAATCATTGAAAATTTCACGTTCATTTAGGTCGAGTGCGATAAAGTACACACTCGCCTAGAAAAGTCGTTTTGAGTATTCATTGAAACATTTAAGAGTTCAAATAACTATAACAAGCCACGTAGTCAATGGAAATATAGCGTACCTCAATCACATAACAAGGCAACAATCCAAATAGTCACAACAATTCACATAGTCATTAAAACAAATCGTATATAGAACACTCACCTAATTAAGCAAAATTACGTCCAAAGTATCCCTCCGGATCTCAACCCTAGTCTCCAAGAAACCCTAAGAGTAATCAAGAGAATACATTATGGTTCTATCATCAAAATATGTGGGTGAGTCAAAGAAATCCGAATAAAACTAATACAAAGTAAAAGTATGATTTTAGAAGTGGAAAGAGTACATTTTGATCAAAGGAAATGAGTAACTAAAGGTTTTCCAAACCAAACATGAAACTAAGCTCAAAAGGTTTTAGAAAATTAAATCGGAAAAATTTGGAAACAGTTGCCACTTCAGAATATGGCCAGAACTTGGTCGGATACACGGCCGGATAGTGAACAGTGGTTTTTCCTCATTTTTCGTAAAACGTGTTTTTGGCTCAAAACTAACACATTTACAAAGAATTAATGTATAACAAGTATCTTGGTTAAAAATCATATGAGAAAGGTAATTAAATACCTTGAATTCACACTTTAAATCCTTGCGCGTTAAAATTAGGTTTTGTGGCCGAGAAACCCTAGGCCACTCCTTTTGTTTCGGAACGAAAATGAACACGTATTTGAAGTTCAAAACTCGACAATTGGAACCAAACATTATGGTACAAATGGAAATGTACAAATGCAAGTAAACTAGCTCACATAACACTACTCAAGTGGAACTAAGTTACTCTAAGCCAAGTAAGCCAAGTAAGTCTAATGCATCACAAAACTACATTCGAATCTCATTTCCATTCACTCAAGTTCAAGAAAATAAACGGACAGCATTTCCCCTTGTTTTTCCTTACTTTTCCATCCTACAACCAACCACAAATCATACCATTCAATCATAATTGCAAATACCAACCATAAGCTATCAAACACCCTTAAAATGCAACCAATTGAAGCTTTACAGCCATCCAAAACCAGGCCCAAATATTCCAACATAACTCAGCACACAAAACTCCGATTCAGTTGATTCCAAAGCCATATGAAAGCTAAGATACAAGGCTACAACTCTTAAGAAGGCATAAAAAGCTAATTCAGTAATCTTCCCAGCCAAAAGAGCCAAATACAGGGGCTGATTATCATTTCCGGACAGAAACAGGGCAGCAGGGGTAAAATAGTCATTTCACAGGATACAGTGCTCAGATTGAGCTGAAATTTTACAGTCATAACCTACACTCAATTCTCTACAACTTTCATGTTTGAGCTAAGTCCAATTCGGCCTCCATCATGGCCGAACAACACTGGTCAGATTAGGGCAGAAAATTCCCAATAAATCAGAAATTTAACCAACTCTCCATTAATCCACAAAATCATCCATTAATCATGTTAGCAAGCCACCATAGGCCACTAATTATCATCTATTGGAACCAAAGAAGGGTGTTCTTAGCAATCTTACCTTGAAAACTCAAAGAAAGTTGGTAGCTTAGACTTCCTCCTCCCAAAACAACTCCACCAAGGCCTTCAATTTCTCTTAGCTAGCACTTGTATGGTGTAGTTTTCAATTTGGTTGGTTAAATCACAAGATTTGGGCAAGGATTGAAGCTAGGAATTGAAGAGCTCTCTCTCTTGTTTTCTCCTCCAATGGTTCGGCCAAGACAAGAAAAAAATGGAAGGAAAATTGGTCAAATTTTGGTTTGAAGAAAGTTAATCTTGTTGGTCAAAGTCCAACTTCCAATCAAATCATGACATGTGGCCTCTTGAAGTTTCTAAGCTTATCTCCTTCCTTCCAATGATTCAAGTAGCTAACTAACCTCCAATTATCTTCTAACACCATGTAGAATAATATCACTTAGTATTTCATCACCTAATCGGCAAAATTATATCGCACTAGCGGGCCCCACATCGAACAAATGTACTTCAAGTTACGTACACTAACTTGTACTAGCAAAATGATTTAAAAATTGTACTTACTTGTAAAATGTACAAAACATTTAATATTTTCAAAGGACAGTATAAAATATGGCCACGGAAATAAAATAATACTTGGAAAATGTGAAAATTTTCGGGTTCTCACACTTGGCAGTTGTTTTCAAGTAATGCTTGCATTTTGTCTAATGTCTAGCTCTTCTTCAATCTTTCATACTTCATTCTCTAGGTTGATTATCCTGGTTTGTACTTCTATAAATTCATCTTGCTCTCTTCATACCGAGGGAAGTATTTTTTTTTGTGAGTATCCAAAAGGTCAAGTCAAGCCATTACCTCAACTCTACCTACTCACAATCGATCCCCTTAAACATTGGCATATGTGTTGAGATCTTTTCTTCTTGTTGCTTTTCCATGTTCTCAACATTTCTGAGATGTTGGTTGGCAGTAGAAAGTAACTCATTATACGATTTAGATTGAATTTTATTTGAAAGAGAAGACTTCACTGCGGCATAATAAGTTGCATTTACAAAAAAAAGCCTTTAAATGGTTTTGCAAGGGCGAGACATCCAAGGCATTCAAGTTTTGCATCTCCTCCATGATTTCATTTGCTTTCGTCTCAAGAATAGGCATGCCTTCTAGTAGTATTTGGGATACCATATGTGAGGACCCGGATTTTTATTTTATTTATATTTATTTATTTTACTGGTTCGTTCAATTATTTAATTATTTATTCATTTACCCCAAATTAATTTATTTTATCCATTTTAATTGCATTTGCATGGAACACTGTCTCATTTTATATTTTTAAAACGTTTTCTAGTAAATTTATTTTTTCTGTTGCTCGTTTAGTGAGAAATAGTGAATACACGTTTTTCGAGGCAAAATTCGGTTCGAGAGTGCAGTACTCTTGGGGAATTAAGGATGATCAATAGTAAACTAAGAAAAGTTAATTGAGAGATTAGAGGTGAGCGAGTTGAATTAAGCTTAATTTGGAGCAATAATGGTCCACTATTCATTTGTTGACTTTTTGTACCAAAAGCACCTTTATGTCATTTCTTCCTTTCTTTCCATCACTTCACCAACAACTCACACAAACCCTCTCTTTCCCCTCCCCTCTTGGCCGCCCACTCTTTATCAATTTTTGCCAAAATTTTCAGCTTCCTTTTCTTCCATTCTTGCTCCAAAAACACACTCCAAACTTGCTCCTTTTCTTGGAACATCACTCAAGCTTAAAGGGAGACTTAAAGGAGGAAGGAACCTTGGTGGTCTAGAGTTTAAACTCTAGTGGTTTGGTCTTCATCTCTTGGAAGTAAGGTAACACTCCAAAGCTCTCATTTTTCCTCCCAACTTATGGTTAGTTTAGTTAGTTTTATCTCGTTAAACATTGGGTTGTTGATAGGTTCAATGAACCTTGACTCTATGTAGATGACTTGAGGTGGCTTCTTAGGTAGTAGCCTTGAGGATTATTGTGTGTTTACTTGTTTGTTTGGTGATTGTTTTGAAGATTTATGGCTTGATTTTGGTTGGGAAAGTTGAAAAGAAAACTTGAAGAGAGAAAGAAGCATGAAAGAAGCATGCTGTCCAAAATTTTGCTGGTTGGTTTCCTCATTTAAAATTTGAAATTTGTTGTTTTTTTGGTACCATAATACTTGTTATATGTTGGTGTTTATGTGTGTCAATTATCTCCCAAAAAGCATTTCATTTGATGGAGTTAAAGTTGGAATAAAGTGAGGAAGTATATCTGGAACATTTTCTGATCAGGATACCAGACCAGTGTGCACATTTTGGCCCATCACGTTTCGTCCAGGAGTTTAAATCAAGTGCCGTTTGTGGCATCTGAAACTAGACTCTGAGAGCTTTCCAACGGTATAAAATGCACCTTCTAGTTCGTTTCCTATGAACCGTAGTGAACCGGCGAAATTGACTAATTTTCCTTACTGTTTTCATCCGAGAAACAAGCATAGCTGCAATTTGTAGCTCATTTTCACCTATCTTGCAAAACGAATTTTAAGACAGTTCCTGTGACAGCCCCACCTCTCCCTAGGGCGAACCCTAGGGCATCAGCGGACTGCCTGCCCAGCTCTCGCCGGGCTCAGTCGATGAAAGAACTAGCAACTCAAGATAACCAGTAAAATAACTTCAAACCAAAGTGTACAAACCCTAATGGCATATAATCATCAAGCCACCTTTCCAAACCTAAATGTCAAGCTAAAAGTCACACTTACCTCTCCATACTGCAATTACATAACATAAGTCGAACTTATAAATTCAAGCTAACAAAAGTCAAAAGTAAAGTCAACTAAGCAAAAGGTTACAATTCGAAGTACAAGTTCAGGCAAAAGATAAAGCTAAGAAAGCTCTTGACCGTTAGTCCATCCCCGATCTGTTAAGGAAAACAAAGGGAGTGGGCTGAGCTAAAGCTCAGTGAGGTTCCAAGTAAAACAAGTAAGCACATAGCCAAATAAAGGCATAATATAACCAAGTAAACACCGTATAGTACAATAACAATTTAATCACAGTTCAATTCAAGGATACGGGTGGCTTCCAAAAGCCAAATCCCCTTGAGCTTGATCATACCGGGGTCCGTTGACTCTCCGTCAACGTTTGCATTTAAAGAATGTAAAGTCCGTAGAACACGACTTCCTCCAATCTCCGTCCACCAGTCAACCACCTACCGGGCCCGCACTCCATAAACAGTAGTTAGGTAATACTCGAGTATACCGGTTTCCAATGTTCAGTAAACAGTCCCCAAGGTTTATCGGCCGTCTCGACCAAGCCCTTGCTAGCTCGATACAACTAACTCACCTGTGAGGTTGGGTACCCAAACGGTAGCAGTAGTTGATGGGGTATCATCCAAACAACTCAAGTACAGTCACATATAGAGAAATCACATCTCATAATAGCAGTATACAGAGCCTCAGTGGAAAATGAGGGAGGTCGAGTGCGATAAAGTACACGCTCGTCTCCATTTTTATCAAAACAAGGTTTGGCTCAAACAGTCGTAAATCAAGTATTCAAATATTTCACATAAGCAGGTAGCAGGTATTGGAACACTCACCTGTCAAGCAATGCAGTGATGAAACGTCAAGCATCTCGGTTACGATCACCTCCGTTTCCCAATTCTAGGGCAACGAGGGAAATCGTTAACATTCTAGGTCCATTTCCCACTCAAATGTAGGCTCATTAAGAGACCAAGTGAGTGGTTAAAGCCACTCAATTCATCATGCAAATTTGGCCCAAAATTCAGTAAAATTTCATGAGAAAACAAGTTTGATAAGTGCATGAAAGTTGGGCACAAGAAGAGTTTCATTCAAGCTCAAAATGTTCTTCACGGGTAAAACAGTCGTGCCCGCGCAGTCTTGGGAAAACTACCATATCTCACTCCAGGAAGGTCGGAATCAGGTGCTGTCAGTGGTGTTGGAAACTAGACTCAAAGGGCTTTCCAACGGTACCATCTAAACACTCTAGTTAATCTCCTATAAGTACCAGTAGCTCGGACAAGATGGCTGACATTTCAGTTCTGGATCAGCCCTAAACCCTAGCAAAGATACACTAGATCTTGATGCCATCTTCATTTGTTTTGATTCAAATTCATCCAATTCGATCCTCTAGTGTTCATATACAGGGGGCAAGTCACTTAGTACCATTGGAGCTCAAAATGCAACACATAAACATGATTTAAAAGGCCATAACAGTTTAGCCAACAAGAGAACCAAAACAGTCTACTAGTGGTCCAAACAACCACTTTACTTGCTTCATTTCTACTTCAACTCACACATAAGCTCAACCAATATCTAGCCAAGTGTCTTTGGCTTAATTTAAGGTGTAAAAGAACCACACAATCAAGGAGAAACCTCTCCTTCCAAAACCGGTCAGCCAAGAAAAAAGAAAACAGTCCACAAGTTCCTTCATGTCACCAACCTTCATCCTTTCATTGTTTTTACTTAAACAACATGCCAAGTGTTAAATCTAACCCAAAAAGGGTCTAAAACATGTTAATACCTCAAGAAAAACCATAAACAAAGTTCAAACATTTCATCAAACACATGATAGACAAACTAACTAACCCTACTACCACTTGTTTAGTTCAAGAAGATTAACCACAAATCTCATCCAAATAACTTGTAGTTTGCCATTAAAACTTAAAGTACATGATATAGCACCCTAAAACCAAGATTTAAAGATTATTTACCACTCTTGTAAGAAGTTTGAGTCACCCAAAACAACCACCAAACCAAGAGTTTCAAGCTTGAAAATCACACACTAGGTTGGAAGAAGTTTGCTCACTAACTTAAGTCCTTCACTTTTGATTTTTCTCTCAAGATCAAACTAGGTTTAGAAAGCAAGGAAAATGGAGTTTTCTCTCTACCTTGAGAAGCTTCAAGATGGCCAACCAACCTCAAGAAAAATGGAGCCAAGTTTGGTTTAAATTCCTTCTAATCCTTTGGTCAAACAAGATACATGGCTAGGGTTTGGCCACTTGGCCCAATCCTTGTCCATTTCCTCCTTAATCTTTGACTAATGATGTTTCATTCCAAATGTACCAATACCTATTTAACACCTCTAACCTATCATATAAAGTCCCAACCACAATAAAAGAATATTTGGTAAAATGAAAGTGGTGAAATAAACTAAACCAACTCAAAGAAATGTTTTAATTCAAGTAAGGGAAAATGAAATGCAATACAAGGGAATTGTTGTAACAAATGTAGAATATAATGCAAGGGCATATAATAAGTGATTTAAATCCTAGGGCAAGGCAAGTAATTTGGGGAAATTGTATTTAAAGTGAGGGTTCTCACACTCTCTCCCCCTTAAAGAATTTCGTCCTCGAAATTCTCACCTTGATCAACGAATAGCTCAGGATACTTTGCACGAATGTCCTCTTCCACTTCCAACGTCGCTTCCTCCACCTCATGATTCCTCCACAAAACTTTAACTAAGGGTATCTGTTTAGTTCTCAATTCCTTCACCTTTCGATCTAAGATTCGTACCGGCCTTTCTTCATAAGTTAGAGATTCGTCAATGTCAATTTCTTCTGGCTTCAGTACATGAGTGGGATCTGGATGATACTTCTTCAACATAGACACATGAAATACGTCATGAACCCTGGATAGACTTGCCGGTAACTCCAATCGATATGCTACATTTCTAACTCGTTGGAGAATTTTGAATGGTCCCACGTATCTCGGTTGAAGCTTCTTTCCTTTTCCCACCGTGAGACTTTGAAGTGGTATAACCTTCAAGAATACCTTGTCCCCAACTTCAAACTCCAAGTCCTTTCCTTTGAGATTGTTTAGTCCGTTTTAAGTTTGATTTCATGGTTGGAACAAGGTCTCTTTGAACATTAGACCTTCATTTTGAATCTTGGTTTCCAAAGGATTAAACTTCTTTTGATATGTTTCTTGGTTGCCTAACTTTCTTGGTTAATTGCACCTCATTTCATACTTGAGAAATGGATTTCAAACCCTAGTCTTATGCCCTTGATTTCCATGAGATTGAACTCTAAAAATGGAGCGTTTAGCTAGAGTAATTCTTGGAGAATTTCACTAGTTTTATACTCGAAACTTGGAATCTTTAGCTTTAATATTTACTATGGAAATGAGTGGAGTTTTGTTGAGTTTTGACTCCATTAGTTTGGATGTGAGAACCCGAAATTTTTTTTTCTAGGCATTTATTTATTTCTTTGCACCCGTTTTCTATATATTTTTTATTCTATTGATTTTCTAGATAATTTTATAAGTAAATATAGTTTTTAAAATCATTTTTCTAGAATAAGATAGTTCATGAGATATTAGGAGTGTATTTTGGACGTGGGACCCGCTAGTGCGTTAAGTGAGATAAATTCGGCCAATTAGGTTAAGTTTTGCATACAGGGATTAAATTACTAGGTGTTAGGAGATAATTAGAGGTTACTAGGTGGATTTACGATGGAGAGACAAAGGGATAAGTTTAGACATAAAAAGGTGCCACATGTCGCCATTCTATTCGAAGTTGGACTTGCCTAACTTTCTTTACCTTTACTAAAATAGCAATTTTGACCCAAAATCATCTTCATTTTCAACCCTCTTGGCCGAACTTCATAAGGAGAGAAAAGAGAGAAAGCTTCATCTTGTATCTTCCATTTTCTTGCTCATATCTTGAAATCCAACCATTAAACTCTCAAATTTCTCCACAAAATTGACTTGCTAAGGAAGTTTGAAGTGATTGGTGGAGTTATATTGGTGGAGAAAACCCTAAGTCACTACCTTTCTTGAGGTGTCAAGGTACCTTGTTTAGAAACCTATTCTTTGTTTGCAATAATGGTAAATTAGTGGTTTATAGTAGCTAAGTAGGTTGTTTTATGGATGATTTCATGGATTAAAGTGGAGTTAGATAAATTTCTGATTTTCTTGGATATTTTTCTATTTTATATGATGATTAATGGTTAGCCTTGGAATGATAGCTTGAATTGGTGTAGAATGAAGCTAGTATATGTTAATTGTGGTTGTTTACGGAAAATTTCAGTTTTTGCGGAAAATTTCAGTTTTAGGGTTTCTAATTAGGGCTTTTTTATGGTTGGTTGTTGAGCTCCTAATTGGCCAAGATTGAGGGGTATTGTAACCCTAATGAGGTGTGTTGAATAGTCTATGAATTGTATGTGTGCTTGTGGTTGTTCTAGATGAAGTTTGGTGGTTGTTTGTAGGATGGAAAAGTATGAAATTTAAGGGGAAATGCTGTCCCAATGTTGGGGATCTTGGATTCCTTTGAGTTAGGTTGAGGTTAAGTAGAAATGAAAGGTTTTGGACTTGCTTGTACCTTTAGCTTACATGTTATGAATTTTTTGTGACAGCCCCACCTCTCCCTAGGGCGAACCCTAGGGTATCAGCGGACTGCCTGCCCAGCTCTCGCCAGGACTACTAATCGATCATACACGATAAACCAAGTGCAAAAGACCCCTCATTAGGGCTAAAACATTCATATTAAACATATAATATCATTTACACCAGAACCACCAGGTACATATACATGTTGCCACAATATACAACCCAAAAGGATCATTCAAGTGAAGTACAATTAGGGTCTCTAACACCCGAGGAACATAACAAAACAAAACTAGTAGCTAGCTCAACTAGCTTTACAAAACTTAGGATTTTTCCCCAAAAGCATCCCTGTAAGGAAAACAAAAGTAACGGAACGGGGTGAGCTTACGCTCAATGAGGTACCCAAAATACATGCTATCATGAACCATGAAGATTTTCTTTCATTTACTCAAGTAGACATGGCAATTAAGAAATGAATAAACATCTTAGACAGGAAGGATACAGGTGGCTCTCGGGAGCCAAGTTCCCATTGCAGCTCCGTCAACGTTTAATGAAACAAACAGGTCCGTAGATCCCTCTTAGAACGCCAAATCCCGATCACCAAACATACCCCTTACCGGGCCCGAACACCTCAACAGTAACAGTGGTTGGTAATACTCGAGTATACCGGAAATCCAGAGTCTCCAATACCCATAGATTCCCCAGGAACAGGCACCCATGGTTCGTTACTTTCCTCGACCGAGCCCTTGCTGGCTCGAATCAAGTAACTACCCATGAGGTTGAGCTCAGACTTAACAGGCACAGGAAGGTCGTTGGATACGCGTCCAAACGACATCATGTCAAGTATAAGTGACATATTCAAGTGTGCAGGATTCATATTAGACACAGGTAAAAGATTCAAGTAGATACAGGAAACAAGTCACACAGGGCAGAGAACGAGTGTGATAAAGTACACCCTTGTCTCATACTGAATAAACAAATGATATAGTCATTCAAGTCACAATTTGCAAGCATATATGCCAAGTTAGACAAAAATCGAAGGGAGTGGTACACTCACCAATTCAAGTGCAGATACTTCAAAAGTTTTCCCCAAAATGACTTTAATCGCCCAGAAACCCTAAAATAACCAAGGTAAACAATTGAGGTTTTCACATCCCAAATTCTAGTAAACAAAAGCACAAGTGAGGCTCGACTACAAGTCGTATGCCTATCCAAATGAACTATGAATGCAAGGTTGCAAAAGCGTGATTTCGGAACGAAAAGCTAACAGGAGGACCTAGGGGCTTGAATGACTAAAAGCCGTTCGTCTACTAAGAATCAACTCAAACTTGAAGGAACCAAGCCGGCCTAGAAAAATTGGGCAGCATGCCCTTTGTGTTTACCAAGTTTCCAGCCATTTATGGCTTCCTTATTTCCTTAATTCAGCCCCACAATACACACAAGTAAGGTTACCACAATAGCCCTTCCATAGGCTCCAAATCATCCAAGTACAATACAAGTGCAAAAGTACCATTGAAAATCAGTTTTGAAGAAAAAAACTAAACGGCAGATTTGGCATCTCGTAGTATTTTAGTCATAACCGGAGCTATGGTTATCGAATTGGGGTGAAACTTCTACCATTTCGAAGCCTAAGACAGAGGGGAACAACTTTTAGGAAGGTCACTTAACCTAATTTATAGTTTATCTAAGTCGAATTTGCCAATCATAGATCCAAAAGTTTATGATCAGTCTGGTTGTCAGCACTGACTTTAACCGGAAATAACTCAGGCTACACAACTCCGTTTTGGGGTGTTTTCAGAGGCTTTGGAAAGCTAAAATATAGGGCTACACATTTTGTGTTTTGGCCAAAAGTTAATTGGATACGAATCAGGGTGAAAATGCAGCCCAAACTGGTGAATTCACAAAACTGTTTACGAATTGCAGCTTGTGGCAGTCAGGGTATTTCGGTCATTTCACAAGTTTCGGTGCCTCCGATTGAGCTGAAATTTTACCAGTAGTTAGCTAACTCAAATACCTACAACTTTCATTGAGCAAGGGCTGATTCGGTCTCTCTCAAGGTCGAACATACAGTGCAAAAACAGGGCAGATTACTACCATATAGAAACCCTAAGCTGGAATTTTCCTCAATTCACCACAAATTAACGTATAATAACTCCAAATTACACCATATTAAGCCATTCAATCCAAGCCAACTATGATTATCATATGCAATCAGAAAAATTCCCATGAAAATAATAAATTCACCAAACTTCACTTTAATCCACAAAATCATCCATAAAACAAGTTCCTTAGCCATTATAAGCCACTAATTTGCAATTATTATGGACAAAAGTTGAGTTCCAAGCAACAATACCTTAACCTCAAGAAAGATAGCAACTTAGGGCTTTCCTTTGCAAAATCACTCCACAAACACCTTCAATCTCACTTAATAAGTGATTTCTACGGAGGAATTCGGAATTTAATCGGTTGATTTTCAAGATTTGGACAAGAAATGGAACGAAAAGTTGAAGCTTTCTTCCCTATTTTCTCTCTAGGATTTTCGGCCAAGAAGATGCTTAATTGAAGATGTTTTTGGTCAATTTTTGCTTTTGGTAAAGTTGTAAGAAAGTTAGGTAAAACTTGGCCCAATAAGAATGCGACACGTGTCACCTTTTTTTGATCTTTTCCTTATCCTTTAGCTCACTAATGACCAAGCATCTAACCAACCTCTAGTTATCTCTTAGCACTCAGAAATTTAATGCCTTTCTACAAAACTTAACCTAATTGGCCGAATTTCTCTCACTTAACGCACTAGCGGTCCCACATCCGCTATTCGCTCCAAATTTCTCGTGAACTCACTTATACTAGAAAAATGACTTAAAAACTATATTTACTTGTAAAATATATGTAAAATAAATATAATAAAGAAAATATAGAAAACGTGTGCACGAAAATCGGTAAAACCCTAAAACCGGATTTTTCTTCCTCGAGTTCTCACATTTTTCATTTCCAAGCTATATTTGGTTTTGCCTTAGTAGTTCATTTAAGAGGTATTCGACTCGTGTTCGAGTCTCAATTGTGTTTTCTTGATTGTTATAGTGCGTGTCGGTGATCCAAGGCATACGTCGGACGGAAACTTGTGAACTTGCTTGTTTGAATTGGTGAGTGTACCATTGCATGATTCAATGCTTAAATGATTGGTTGTCCTTGAATCTTTGGGACTGAATGATTGTGAACTCTGTGCATGAGACGAGAGTGTACTTTATCGCTCTCGCTCTCTTACCTGTGCAACTGATTACTGTATAACTGTGAATTTGACTTGTGCATGGTTTGATGTCGCTTGGGGCATGAGTCCAATGACTTTACTGTGATATCTGAGCTCAAACCTCAGTGGTCGTTAATCGAGTCAAGCCGGCAAGGATTGGTTGATTAGGTAACGAACCATGGGATTACTGTTTGTCGAGTGGAGTGTTATCTCCTCGACCTTGTGGTATACTCGAGTATTACCCCCTTGGTTACTGTGAGGTGTTCGGGCCCGGTAAGGGGAATGTATGGTGGAAGGTACTGGGTGTAAAGAGGGGTCAACGGTCATGTTCGTTTCCTTGGACGTTGACGGAGGGTCAACGAGATGAGATCAAGAACTGCAATGGGAAACTGGCTCCTGAGAGCCACCTGTATCCTTTTACTTATGGATTCATTGTGTTGCCTCTTTCTTTTATGTTTGATGACCATGTATAACTGAGCATGAATATACTTGTGAGTCTTGGACGTGTGACTTGTTGGTACCTCATTGGGCATAAGCTCATCCTTGTTATCTTTGTTTTCCTTACAGGAACACTTTTGGAACCATGATTTTGAGAAGCCGAGTTGAGTTAGTTAGATATTCTTTTGTTTTTTTTGGTATAGCTCCTCGGTAGTTGGAACCCTAAATGTATTTTGTCCCAATGTTTTCTTTTGATTTGTAATCACATCAACGTGTGTATATAAAGTGTTTAATCATGTTTATATGGTATGTTTGGTTGGAGTGGTTGGAATTGTACATTCTCTAATGTTATATAAAGTTTACTTGCACTTGATCTGAATCGTTGCGAGCTCGTGGAAACGTATTTCGGCGTGCGATTGCACTATAGGATGCGATCACTGTGTGTTCAGATTAGTAGTCCTGGCGAGAGTTGGGCAGGCAGTCCGCTAACCCTTAGGGTACGCCCTAGGGAAAGGTGGGGCTGTCACATTGGAAAATGTGAAACCTCTTTTATATTCTAAACCTTGGGCATAGGATTAGAAGTTTTGAGAGATGAAAACCATCTTCCCTTTTCTCGATTTTCGTATCGAAAGTAAATGTGGTACTTTCTTTTGGAACTGAGGGTTCTTGCCAAGACTTGACTTGAAAATGACTTTTGAGTTTCCTTTGAGTATTATTTCAATGATTTAGCGAGAAAAGCTCCTTTGACTTGACTCGAACCTGTGACCTTGAGAGTGGGTTGCAAGAAGATATTTTTCTTATTACCCTTGGTCGAGTACCTAGGTAATCGTGAATTGTGCATGTCTTAGGTGGTCATGTGGACGCCGAGGAGCTTGTCTGATCTCTTGCTTTGCTCTTGTTTTGCTTTGATTTTTGGTGAGTGTCAAGTGCATGTTCAATGTTATATTATTGAAATTATATTTGTACAAGTGCTATATGATACGTGAACTTGCTGAGGCGAGGGTGTCCTTTACCGCTATCGTCCTCTCTCTCTCTCTCTTGATTGAATGATACTTGTTAAATGAATGTATATGACTTGCACTTGTACTCGAACATGGTTTAACTCATGGAGCACTGAGTGGCAGCATGTACCACACCCTATTCAGGTGGGAGGTGCCTCTCATACTGACTCAGTGCTATGATCGATTCTCTGAGCGACAGCATTGTACCATACCCTTCGGGTGGGAGGTGCCTCTCATGCCGACTCAGAGCCATGAACAATTCTAAGTCAATTTGGAGCGTTGTCTCATCGACCACTTATACTTGTGGGGACACCCCAACCCATTGACTAACCTCATGACTCGAGCCAGCAAGGGATTGGGTCGAGAAGCTTGGTGAACCTTGGGAAATATTATTGCTTGATCTTTTGAGATCTCGCTTGGCATACTCGAATAATATCGCCACTACATGAATGTTTGGTTCCGAATCCGAGTGGGGTGTTTATGTTGGATGGAGGAAGTAAGTGGAGCCCTACCGGTCGTGTTACTACTTGAGTTGACAGAGGGTCAACCCCAGATGGCTCAAATTGATCGAGATGTGGAAATAGCTCCTGAGAGCTCCTGTATCCTCCTTGTGTGTTTAATTCCTACTTGTGCACTCAAATGAAATTTCATGTGAACGTTGCTTTCAAATATATTAATTGATTGATTGGTGCTACTTGCTTGCTTGATTTTCTTAGCCTTACTGAGCGTTAGCTCATCCCTTTAAGTTTGTTTTCCTTAACAAGCTTTAGAGGTGGAAGTTGGAAGTTCTAGACTAGCGACTTTTGGTTGAAACTAGTATACTTTGTATGTTATTGGAGACCATTAAAGTGTAAATTTTGTTATAGTTGGGTATTTGGATTGTAATTGTAAATGGTATACTTGGAAGTTTTGGGACTTGTATATCCGAAGTATTTTTAAATTAAGTCGATGGTTGACTTGTGGTTCTTTATTAAGCTTGAATGAGTGCGTGAGTCCTGACGAGAGTTAGGTAGGCTTCCCCGTTGATACCCCAAGGGTTCACCCTAGGGAGAGGTGGGGGCGTCATACCATAACCTTGAACTTATTCAAATATAGTTCCGACGACATCATGGAATTCAAACACCTACTGATATGATTCTCGACATGCCAAGACAAATCAAGAATGTGAACCATAAGCTTTAGACCTATATTAGAATCAACATTTGGGGATGGAATTCGTAATCAATCAAGGATAGCTTGAGATTGTTTAGAATAGGTAAAAACGATGCCACAATCAAGATGAATATTTAATTGATAAGTCAGCGAAGTACCTTAGGCCAACTCTAAGATGTTTAAGACGGCTTTCACAAGCCAAAAGAACCCTTTCTTCCATGAAAGAAATTCTGAAATATGACAGCCACATCTTCCCCTAGGGCGTACCCCAAGGGTTAGCGAACTGCCTGCCCAACTCTCGCCAGGACTACGGAGTCGAATCACTGGTAAACCCTACATAACGCGCGATAAAAACCGCAAGAAAATGAACGATCGGAAACTGGCAATAGAACGTCGAGAAAATGAACCGTCGGAAACTAAACGCACTGCAGCCACGTCACAATCCGGCCAGATTCAAGGCAGTGGTCGTCCAACATTTTTTCCAATTGCCCTGCTAATCTGGCCAAGTATCCAGCCAAGATTTTGCCGGCTATACGGCCGGATTCCTGCCAAAATTTCCCGCCAGGACTTTTGTTTCTTCCGTTGAAGCTTCGCTCATGCCCAATTCCCCAACGGTTACAAGTAAAGTTCACATAAGTTCAAAGAACGTACATTCTCAGGCAAACACACCTAAAAGACATGATTATATCACTTATATACATACTTTAGAAACTTTATAAGTCAAGATGTGATACTTGATCAAAATACAATTAGGGTTTCTGCTACAGAGGAGTGTAAACAAAAGAATCCCTATAACTAGCTCAACTCTTATCTTCAAAATCATAGTTTCAAAGTTTGTTCCCTGTAAGGAAAACAAAGATAATGGGGGTGAGCTTAAGCTCAATGAGGTACCAAAAGTACAAACAGTCATGAATCATGGAGCTTACTTTTAATCAGTCAAATATACACACCAAATAAGGAATGAATAAACATCTCAAATAGAAAGGATACAAATGGCTCTTAAGAGCCAAATCCCCGTTGCAGTACTTTGATCCAACCCCGTTGACTCTCCGTCAACGTTTAAAGAACAAAACATGATCGTAGACCCCACTTTACCCCCAAATTCCGACCACCAAACATACCCCTTGCCGAGCCCGAACGCCTCTACAGGAACAGAGGTGGTAATATTCGAGTATACTAAGAAATCCAGAGTCTCCAATACTCAAAGATTCCAAAGAAACAGGCCCCCATGGCTTGTTAATTTTCCCTCGACCAAGCCCCTTGCTGGCTCGATTCAATTAACCAACAATGGGGTTGAGCTCAGATTTCACAGGAAGGTTGTTGGATACAAGCCTCCAACGACGTCATATTCAGGCACAGGTAACAGATTCAAGTTTATATAGTAAACAGTCAAATAAGCAAGAGAGATGAGTGTGATAAAGTACACCCTCGTCTCGTCCAGAATAAACAGATGGTACAGTCCTAGAACAACCAAGGAAAAACAATTGAGGTTTCCACATCCACAACCTAGTGAATGGAGTTCACAAGTAAGACTCGATTACGAGTCATGTACCTATCCAAATGAACTATTCCGTCACCATTACACCCCCTTACCGGGGCCGCTCATCAAAATTTTTTATAATACTCGAGTATATCATGGCAATACTGCACGAGTAATGCCGAGCAAGATCTCTCCAATAGATCATGCTCTACGAATATCTCATGGTTTGCTAAGCTTTATCGACCAAGCCCATGCTGGCTCGATTCGCAAAGTTAGCCAACGAGTTTGGGCGTCCCCCGAATACGAATACGAATATAAGTCGATGAGCAACGCTCAAATCGACGATTCCAAATAGGAATCACAAATACGAATTACATCCACATTACTATGTATAAGTCGAATATGAATTCACGTAGCAAAATACGAATATAATTTTGTTCGAAAGAGAACGAGTGCGGTAAAGTACACACTCGTCTCAAAATTTCAAATTCACATAACGGATAAGAAACAGTTAACCACTTAGCAACAAATTCATGCACTTGACACTCACCAATCAAAATAAGAGAGTGAATGCGTAAACAAGCTTTAGGTGTTCCCCTCGAGATCCTCGTGAAGGTCTCCTTGAGTACCTGAGCAAACAATAGTTATCTATTACACACTATCACTTAAAATCCTTTCTTATCAAGGAGGGATTGTACACTTGTACAATCTAGAAAATACCATGGAATGGGGCTTTACTTGCTCAAAATTCAAAATTCACAAGTAGTGTTTATTAACACAAGGAAAAACTGATTTACTTCATGAAGACAAGTCTAAAATGATCAATTAGTATTGAAGGATAGGGAAGAGTCTCAAAAACTCAATTTCCTGTCAAGTTTGAAAATTTCAGATTTGAGGTTCGATTTTTGAAAAAATCGTATCTCACTCTCCGTATGTCCAAAATTGGAAAAATTGGTACCGTTGGAAACTACTTCCAAAGTACTAAAAGTTCCTAGAAGACACTTTTCCATGATTCCAATTGGAAGATATTCAAAATTTGGCCCAACGTTGCTGTTTTGGAAAGTCAAGACAGATTTGGGTTGATTTTCGACCAAGTTTGGAAATTTGGCAAAATTCACAAAATGCGAACTAGCCTTTGAAATTTGGAACTCAATTAGAGTTACAATCAAAGTTTTCAACTCAACAAGCAGAACAAGAATTGGAGTTTTGAGCAACAAAGATATGGCGGCTCCAAGTTGCTGAATTTCCTCCTCAAACAAGGATTTTTCCAGGTTTAAAGCTTGAGTTTAGGTACTTTAGTTGGGCATCGAAATGGACTCGGAATGATACCAAAGTTTGCAGTATTATACTACCATATGAGGGATATTCCTCTATCAATTTTCATGGAAAAATACACACAGAAAGTTGGTTAACCAGATCACCAAAGTTTCCAATTTCCAAGGCAAATCTACCTTGTACATGAGTTTTTCCGTTTTCAAAACGTTTGGCCAACAAAAATGTCTCAAACATGGTCCCTTTATGTAGGTAATGTCTAAGAAACATCCAAGATGCATTTAGTAGGTGATTAATACCAAGAATTTCGAAACAACGAGTCCCAATCAAGATTTAGACATTTACTAGCCAAAAGAGGGTTTCAAATCATTGAGTCAGTTTCGGATTTCGGCCACAACTCACTCAATTCAACTTGGAATTGAGCATGGTTAGGGTGTTGAAAACTAAATTCATAAAGCTACAATTTCTTAGAATAAATCGTTCTCAAAATCTGTCCACAACTAGCTCATATTGGAGCATCCATTCGCTGCTCAAAACAGAGCTCCCAGTGTAGAAGCGAAACAGGACAGTCATGTTCAAATGATTCGTATGGGACTATTCAGGTGGAATCAGAATGTTCCGTTTATACCGTTGGAATTCTGGGAATGTCTAGTTTCTAGTGCCACAAACAGCACTCGAGTTTGACATTGGAGCAAAACGTTATAGCCAAAAACAAAAACACTGCCAGAGCAGTTACGGGAAAATTTCCAGTGTTTGCTGACTTCCGAAAACTCAACATCTACCCATCAAAATCCCGAAATTTTTTGATGTAAATTTCTGCACAACCCATACAACATGTATACATCATAAAAAAGTCATTAGAACCACAAAAAATGGCTCTAAGGGCACGGCATGTACAGGGGCAGAAATGGAAAAATTCCCTTATCACTTCCGTTGAGTTTTCCTTCAACAAGACAACCTATTTCCACTAGATTAAACACTAATCCAACATTAATAACATCAAAACACAACAAATCAGTCCATCAAGCCATAGTGGGAGTTCATATAGCCCACACACCAACTTTCCAACATAAATAAAGCTACCCACATGATTATATAAGCTTATAAGTGCAAGATAGTCTTCATAAACTAAGATTCTTGTAGTTGATCGTGGTTTACCTCTCTTGATGAACAAAGCAGAAATTTTTGGCCTCTTGAAGCTCAACAAAATTGTGGAAAGCAAGCTCTCTTCCTAGCTTGAGATGGTCTCCAAGTGATTAGCTAAGTTTAGGTGAAATTTGAGGTGATTTGGTGAAGATTTGAGGTAGAAATGAAGAGTTTTCTTTCCTTTCTTTTTTTTCTTGTTTTGGCCGGCTCTTGAGGTGAGAAAATGAGAGTTTCAGCCGTGCACTTGAGGTGAGAAAAGAAGGGTTTTGATCTGGTGTGATGCTTCCTTGAGAAGCTAAGATGTGTGGCTCTAATTAATTCAAAAGTCAACTCTTTCTCCCGCGCGCACGCGCACGTTTTATGCTCGATTTCTCTCGAGTTTGTTTCACTTGTGCACTAAACCTCTAATGCACTTTCATTTATACTATTATTATTCACTCTCAATGGTTTAAAAATAATGGTCTTAAGTCCCCTCAATTAATCACGTGCGTAAAAACGCTTACTTCCGATTTGTGCGCGATAAAATGGAATTTTCAAGAAATTCTTATAACGATAGTATCACTAACTAATAATTGCACACTTAAACATAAAAGTACCTATTTTAAGACTAATGTACAAGTCTCCCATTTTCCAAGCTTATTGTATCCTCGAATCGATTGTTGTTTCCAAACGCGTATTCACTATTCTCACTTAACGGCCTTTCAAAAATTAAATTTCGAAACTAGTCATTTTAAAAATATAAGTAAGTCATAGTTCCATGTAATTGGGTCTAAAAAGGTTGAATAAAAATATTTTGGGGCAATTAAATATTTAAATAAGCTAGCAATAGGAGTTTAAATAGATAAATTTGCGAGTCCTCACATCCACAACCAACCACAATAAAGCCCCAAATTGAAACCCTAATCTGAAATTTACACACTTAAGCTGAAATTTTCTTTAGGCTAGTCAATCTAGTACATAATACTCCAATATTTCACATAACAAAAGCTATCAAACCATGGCCAATCATTAAGGTTCATATGAGGGCAGAAAATTCACCATAAAAACTGAAAATTTACATATCACCACCTCAATCCATAATATTTCTCATAAAACTACATATTTAGCAACCTTAAACCACTAATAAGCAATTATTAGAAGCAAAGGGGATTTCTTGGCAAGTTACCTTAGAACCACAAGAAAAGATGGTAGCTTAATACTTTTCCCTCCAAAATCACTCCACCAACTCCTTGAAATCTACCTTAGTTAGCTCTTTTATGGAGTATTTTGCAAAGTTGATGGTTGGAACTCAAGATTGTAGCAAGAAATTGAAGTGCAAGATGAAGTCTTCTCTCTCTTTTCTCCACTCTATGGTTCGGCCAAGCAAGAAAGAAAAATGTAGGAATTTTGGTCAAATTTTGAATTTTAGTAAAGTTAAGTCATATTGGTCAAAGTTCAACACTTAAGGGTTTCATGACACTTGGCCTTTTCTAGAGTTTTCTCCCATTTCTTTGTCTTCCAAAGCTAATCTACCTAGCTAATCCCTAATTAACCCTTAACACCTCATAAAATAATAACCCCTTTATGCCAAACTTCACCTAGTCATCAAAATTTTATCGCACTTACCACACTAGCGGGTCCCACGTCCTTAATATGCTACTAACGTCACATGAACTAACTTATACTAGAAAAATGATTTAAAACTATATTCACTTATAAAAACTCTGAAAAACTAATATAATAAAGTATAGTAAAGAAAATACATGCGAAGAAATAATATAAAAGAAGGGAATTTTTGCGGGTCCTCACAAAAGTTGCAGGTACAAGTAAATCAATTAAGCAACAAATCATGCGAGTGGTACACTCACCAGTTCAAGGAAGGATAACTTCAAAAGTTTCCTCCCAAAGTATGCCTTTGATCAACGGCACGTCCTAAACAACCAAGGAAAAAACAATTGAGACTCAACTCCAAACCCTAGTGAACTACTAAGGCAAAGATACAAAAATGTGATTTTGGGGCGAAAAAGGAAACATGTGGTCCTAGGGACAAGAACAACCCAAAAGCCTTTCATTTCTACCCAAAATCAACCCAAACTCGAAGAAACCAAACGGTCTCAAAAATTGGACAGAATTTCCCCTTACTTTCTTTACTTTTCCGCCCTACAATCATTCACCAATCACATCTCAATTCATCCACAATTGCACATACAAATCATAAGCTATTAAAACACCCTTAATTAGGGCCACAATACCCTTCATATATCACCAAATGAAAGCTCCAAAAACCAACCACAATCAAGCTCCAAATGGAAACCCTAATCTGAAATTTATACACACAAGCTGAAAATTTCTTTAGACAAGTTAAACTAGCCTATAAAACTTCAATATTTCACATAGCAAAGCTATCAAAACATGGACAACTCTCTAGCATCATATATGAGCAGAAAATTCACCATAAAAGCTGAAAATTTTCATCACACCACTTCAAACCATAATATGCCTCATAAAACTACATGTTTTGCAACCCTAAACCACAAGTATGCTAGTATTAGAAGTAAAGGGGGATTTCTTGCCAAAGTTACCTTAGAACCTCAAGAAAGATGGAAATTTAGGGCTTCTTCCTCCAAAATCACTCCACCAAAACCTTTAAACCTCCTTAGTGAGCAACTTTTATGGAGTAATTTGCAATTTGGTTGGTTGAAACTCAAGATTCAAGCACAAAGTTGAGGTTGAAGTTCAAGGTCTCTCTTGTTTTTTTCCTGTCCAAGGTTCGGCCAAAGCAAGTGCAAAATGAAGAAATTTTTGGTCAAATTTGGTGTTTAGTAAAGGTGAAGAAAGGTTGGTCAAAGTCCAACTTCCAAGGGTTGCTTGACATTTGGCTTCTTAAGGTTTAATCTCATCTTTTTGCCTTCCAATGATTAATCTATCTAACTAACCTCTAATTATTTCCTAGCACCTTATAAAATAATATCCCTTTATACAAAACTTCACCTAGTCATCAAAATTTATCGCACTTACCGCACTAGCGGGTCCCACGTCCAATATACACTACCAACGTAACATGAACTAACTTATACTAGAAAAATGATTTAAAGACTATTCTCACTTATAAAAATCTCTGGAAATTAATTAATGAAGTAAAGTAAAGAAAATTCATACGAAGAAATAAAATAAAATAATAAAAGAATAAGGAAATTTTGCGGATCCTCACACTCTCTCCCTCTTAAAGAAATTTCGTCCTTGAAATTTTCTTACCACTAGGATTTATCAAATCTTAGTTAAACAGTGGAATACGGGGATCGTACCTTCTACGATCTCAGACGAGTCAGGGACCTAATATTGCTCTAGGGAATACACCTGAGCCGGCACCTTCGGTCCAGTCTCTTCCCCCTTCGACTGTCCAGGGTTGGTCTTGGTTGACTGTCGGGTTCACACTCCCTTCTCGAGGTAGAACTGGGCAATTAGCGATCTGATGATCTGCACTCCCACAACGTAGGCATTTCCTCGATTTCTTCCAGCAAATATTCTCCGTGTGATTCGGCTTCCCACAGTACCCGCAGGGACCACGGGTAGCAGAGGCCAAGCCTCCCTGTGAGGCACCTCTTGATATCCCTGGAATTCTTACGCCTCCAGTTCCCCTTCCAAACTTAGGAGGTGTACTCTTATCCCCTTGCTTTAAGCTACTTTCAAGAATAGCCCTTTTCTTCGCTTGGAAGTTTCTAACTTGTAACCTCGCACTTTCAACTCGCTGGGCTTTCTCCACACCATCACTAAAGGTGTTGAGTTGGGCTACCGCTTGATCCTTTTGAATTTCTACATTCAGCCCCTGAACAAACTGCCTTATCTGCCTTTGGCTCAGTCATGATTAATTCAGGAGCAAACTTAGATAATCTAGTGAATTGGCTCTCATATTCCACTACCGTTTGAGCTCCCTGGCGAAGTCTAATGAACTCATCCTCCTTCTTCTCCTGAATAGAGGTGGGAAATACTTTGCATTGAACTTCCTCATTAAGTTTACCCACGTCCTCGGTGTTTGTTCTCTTTCCCATTTCAGTCTTATCACATTCCACCAAGAACGGGCTGCTCCCTCCAATTGGAAGACAGCAAAGATCACTAGTCTCTCCTCAGTATAGTGCAACGCAGCAAAAATATCGATCATCTTCTCCAACCACTTCTCGGCTACTTCTGGGTCTGGTCCTCCAAGGAATTCCGGTGGGAAGAACTTCTGAAATCATTCGAGGGCTCTATCCTCACCCTCTACATGGTTCCCAGGGTTTCCAGGTTGATTCACAGGGTTTGGCCCTGACGTTCCACTACATGAGCCAAGAGATCGGTCATGCGCTGGATAGCGGTGGCTACCTGGGCATTAGGATCCACTCCAGGTTCAGGATTCGATTCAGGCATTGGTTCCCGATTACCCCCTTCGGTCAAGGGTTGCCTAGATCCGCGCCCACGGTCGCGTCCACTACGTCTACCCTCCATTCGTTTTAAACCAATCTAGGGTCGAAACGCGAATATAATATTAAAGAAGGATAAATGCATGAACAAGTTACAAAAGTATATACAAGTCAAAAACCAAACAGTCAACACAACTTTAGCGTATATATATCACACCGGTAGCAGTCAAATACAAACAAAAGTAATCCCATGAAAGTAACGGGGTCATCCAAAACTACAATGTACAAACTAGACCAAAAGTAAAAAAATAGCTAACTAAGAGCTTTCCCTAACTGCCCCTCACACGGGATCAAAACATGGCTCAAAGAAGCTCTAACCTAGTTCCCAACCGAGCTAACGGACTCTTCTCCATGGCTAGAGCTAGGTGCGTCTCCCTCTCTAGGAGCTCCGTCGCCCGGAACCTCCACTTGTACATTAGCGCCAATCACTCCCTGGATTAGCGGCCTCACACTCATTAATAATGCCTCTGGACCGGTCTCTAACCTCCCCGACCACCCTAGTGAGACGGTCATTAACTCCTTGTAACAGCTCTCTAAGAGCATTCGTCCTCTCTTGCTCCGTCGCGATGTCCCCCTGGAGCTCGCGAATTCGGTCCGCTTGCATCCTCATGATGCCCCTTAGCCTCACTATCTCAATATGATCCCTATCATGGGCACGTCTAAGCCTTCCTCTCTCATCAAGTACCGCCACAACCACATTGTCGATATAGGAGTAGTTCTGACAACGAATACAACGCCTAGTCCGACTAGTGGTACTCCAGTGTTGAATCGGTCCCCCCGGTCTCTCCTCATAGTCAATGACTCGAAAACGCCTCCGAGATAGCTTACCTCCACCCTCTCCATTCGCTCCGTCCATAACCTGCAAGGATAACACAGTTTATATCTTAGACAGGATTAATCATACTTAATGACACCCTAACACATCACACGAAGTTCTGTAGAATCAAATTTCTAGTTCACCCAAGTCATTTCTAACCTAGGATCTTGTCTATTTAGTATTCAGGTACAAGAATCCAAAATAAGATAATTGTGAGAACCCGAAAATTTTCGTTATTTCTAGGAATTACTCTATTTCTTTGCACCCATTTTCTATATTTTATTTATTCTATCAATTTTCTAGATATTTTTTATGAGTAAATAGGGGTTTTAAATCATTTTTCTAGTATAAGTTAGTTCATGAGAGTTTCGGAGCGAATAGTGGACGTGGCACCCGCTAGTGCGTTAAGTGAGACAAATTCGGCCAATTAGATTAAGTTTTGCGTAAAGGGATTAAATTACTAGGTGTTAGGAGATGATTAGAGGTTACCTAGATGGATTAACCATGGAGAGCCAGAAGATAAGCTTAAAACATAAAAAGGTACCACGTGTCGCAATTTGATTCGAAGTTGGACTTACTTAACTTTCTTACCTTTACTAAAAGACCAATTTTGACCCAAATCATCTTCATTTTGCTCCCCTTTGGCCGAACCCTTTGAGAGAAGAGAAGAAAGAGAGCTTCAACTTTTATCTTCCATTTCTTGCATGTAGCTTGAATTCCAACCGGTTAAACCTTGAATTTGTCCACAAAATTTACTTGCTAAGGAAGTTTGAAGTGATTGGTGGAGTTGTTTTGCAAGAAAGAACCCTAAGCTACTACCTTTCTTGAGGTGTTAAGGTACCTTGCTTAGAAACTCATTCTTTGTTCCTAATAATGGTAAATTAGTGACTTGTGGTGGTTATATAGTTTGTTTATGGACGATTTAATGGATTAATGTGGAGTTAGATAAATTTCTGATTTTATTGGGTATTTTTCTGTTTTATATGGTGATTAATGGTTAGCTTTGGAATGATAGCTTGAATTGTTGTAGAATGAAGCTAGTATAGGTTAATTGTGGTTAATTGCGGAAAATTTCAGTTTTAGGGTTTCAAATTAGGGCTTTGCTATAGGTGGTTGTATGGCTCTTGTTTGATTGAGATTGAAGGGTATTATAGCCCTAATGAGGTGTGTTGACTAGCCTATGGATTGTGTGTGCAATTGTGGTTGGATTGGATGAATTTATATAGTTGTTTGTAGGATGAAAAATCTGAAATTTTAGGGGAAATGCTGTCCAATTGTGGAGGATGTTAGATTTCCTTGAATTTAGGTTAGGATTAAGTAGAAATGAAAGGTTTTGGGCTTGTTTGTACTTTTAGCTTTACTTGTACGTATTTTCCATTCCCAAGCTATATTTGGTTTTGCCCTAGTAGTTCATTTAAGGGGCATTCGACTCGTGTTCGAGTCTCAATTGTGTTTTCTTGATTGTTGTAGGGCGTGTCGGTGATCCAGGGCATCCGTCGGGCGAAAACTTGTGAAATTGCTTGTTTGAAGCGGTGAGTCTACTCTTATATAGATCGAGTAGTCGTAGCCGTCCTTGATGAGTGGAGGAGGCTTAGACGAGCCACTGCTAGGGACCAAACCGAGATGGTTAGGTTGAAGGGCATTATGCGAATGCAAGCGGACCGAATCCGTGAGCTCGAAGGGGATGTTGTTATGGAGCAAGAGCGAACCAACGCTCTTAGAGAACAGTTGCACGTAGCTACTGACCGTCTCATGAGGGTGACTAGGGTCGTTAGAGACCGGTCGGGAGGCATTATTAACGAGTGTGAGGCGCTAATCCAAGGTGTGATTGGCGCCAATGTGCAAGTGGAGGCATCTAGTGATGGAACATCTGATGAAGGGAGCACGCCTAGCTCTAGTCAAGGGGGAGAGTCCGTGTGCTCCGTAGGAAACTAGGCTAGAACTCCTTTGAGCTGTGTTTTGATCCCATGTGGGGACTAGCTAGGGGAAAGCTATTAGTTAGCTACTTTTGTCTTTTGACCTAGCTTTGTATATTGTATTTTTGAATGACCCCGTTACTTTCATGGGATTGCTTTGTACATATTTGACTGACTGCTACTGTATGACTTGTTTAACCTATCTGTGTGATATGTGCATAGATGCTTTTGTCTAGTGTTTATTTCTCGTTCCTCGTGCATGTTTATCCATTGCTTTAATACTGTACCTGTGTTTCGATTATAGATTTGGATTTAAACCATGGAGGGTACTCGTAGTGGCCGAGGCCATGGACGCGGTATTAGGCAACCTTCGACTGATAGGGGGTAATCAGGAACCCACGCCTGGACCTAACCCTGAGCCTAGAATTGACCCGAATGCGCAGGTAGCCGCTGCTATTCAGCGTATGACCGACTTGTTGACCCATGTGGTGGAACATCAGGGCCAACCCCCTGTTCACTAACCTGGGAACTCTGGCAATCACGTAGAGAGTGAGGATCGAGCTCTCGAAAGATTTCAGAAGTTCTTCCCTCCAAAATTCCTGGGAGGACCCGATTCAGACGTGGCCGAGCGGTGGCTGGAGAAAATGATAGATATTTTTGCGGCCTTACACTATTCGGAGGAGAGACAGGTCACTTTTGCTGTCTTTCAGTTGGAGGGGGCCGCCCGTTCTTGGTGGAATGTTATTCGAACGAAGTGGGAGAGAGAGCAAACGCCAAGGACGTGGGTAAATTTCATGAGGGAGTTCAACGCCAAGTATTATCCGCCATTGGTCCAGGAAAAGAAGAAGGATGAGTTCATTAGGCTGCGCCAAGAAACTCAAACGGTGGCCGAGTATGAAAGCCAGTTTACTCGACTGTCTAAGTTCGCCCCTGAACTTATTGTAACGGAGCAAAGGAGGATACGGCGATTTACTCAGGGGTTGAATGTGGAAATTCAGAAGGATCTGGCGGTTGCTCAGATCACTACCTTTAGTGAAGCGGTGGAGAAAGCACTGGGAGTGGAGAACGCTAGACTTCAAGTTAGAAACTTCCAGGTGAGGAAACGGGGATTCCCTGGGAGTAGTTCCGGGCAAGGTAAAAAGGGTAACCCTCCTAAGTCTGGACGGAGGACCGGAGGAGGAAGATTTTCGGGAACGTTGAGAGGGACCTCGTCAAGGGGTGGTTCGTTTGGACTAGGCCAGCAGAGAAGTGCCTCACAAGGGAGTTTAGCCTCTGTTTCTCAAGGTCCTTATGGATTTTGTGGGAAACCAAATCACACGGAGGACAACTGTTGGAGGAAGGAGAGGAAGTGCTTGCGCTGTGGGGAGTGCGGAGCATCAAATAGCTACCTGTCTGTTGTTACCATGCGAGGCGAGGTCCATTCCACAATCTTCAAGGGCCAGTTCAGGCCAATCTAAAGTGGAAGGGACGAAACCTAAAGTTCCGGTTCGGGTTTACTCCCTTGAGCAACATCAAATCCCTGACTCGTCTGGGGTCGTAGAAGGTACGATCCCTGTCTTCCACAGTCTAACTAGGATTTTGATCGACCCCGGTTGTGAGGACCCGTAAAATTTTCCTATTTCTTATCGTTTAATTCTATTTCTTTACATGCATTTTCTTTATTTTATTCTACTACCTTAATTTTCTGGACATTTTATAAGTGAATATGGTTTTCTAAAACATTTTTCTAGTATAAGTAAGTTCACGAGAGATTTGGAGCGAATAGCGGATGTGGGACCCGCTAGTGCGTTAAGTGAGAGAAATTCGGCCAATTAGGTTAAGTTGTGTAGTAAGGCATTAAATTACTAGGTGCTAAGTGATAATTAGAGGTTGGTTAGATATTTGGTCATTAGTAAGCTAAAGGATAAGAAAGAAATCCAAAAGTGCCACGTGTCGCGACGGGATTGGGCCAAGTTTTGCCTAACTTTTCCTTAACTTTACCAAAAGCTAATTTTGACCAAAATCATCTTCATTTTAGCATCCTCTTGGCTGAAACTTGAAGGGAAAGAAAAGAGAGAGAGTTTCAACCATTTGGCTTCAATTTCTTGTCCAAATCTTGAAAACCAACCGATAAAAATCCGAATTCCTCCGTAGAAATCGCTTATTAAGTGAGATTGAAGGTGCTTGGGGAGTGATTTTGCAAAGGAAAGCTCTAAGTTGCTATCTTTCTTGAGGTTAAGGTATTTTTGCTTGGAACTTAACTTTTGTTCATAATAAATGGTGAATTAGTGGCTTGTAGTAGTTAAATAGCTTGTTTTGTAGATGATTTCATGGATTGAAATGAAGTTAGGTGAATTTCTTATTTTCTTGGGAATTTTTCTGTTTCATACGATGATCATAGTTGGCTTGAATTGATGGCTTAATATGGTATAGAATTGGAGCTAGTGTGTGTTAATTGTGGTTACTTGCGGAAAATTTTCAGCTTTGTACACAAGATTCCAGCTTAGGGTTACATGTTGTAGTAATCTGCCCTGTTTTTACACTGTATGTTCGTCCTTGAGGAAGACCGGAATCAGCCCTTTTTCAAAACATGAAAGTTGTAGGTATTTGAGTTAGCTAGCTACTGGTAACATTTTCAGCTCAATCGGAGCATGGTAGGATGTGAAATGACCGAAATACCCTGACTGCCACAAGCTGCAATTCGTAAACAGTTTTGTGAACTCACCAGTTTGGGCTGCATTTTTCACCCTGATTCGTATCCAATTAGCTTTTGGCCAAAACACAAAAATTGTAGCCCTATATTTTAGCTTTCCAAAGCCTCTGAAAACACCCCAAACGGAGTTGTGTAGCCTGAGTTATTGCCGGTTAGATTCAGTGCTGACAACCAGACTGATCATAAACTTTTGGATCTGTGATTGGCAAATTCGACTTAGATAAACTATAAATTAGGTTAGGTGGCCTTCATGAAAGTTGTTTCCCCCTGTCTTAGCTTCGAAATGGTATAAGGTTCACCCCGATTCGATAACCATAGCTCCGGTTATGACTAAAATACTACGAGATGCCAAATCTGCCATTTAGCTTTTGTCTTCAAAATTGATATTTGCTTGTACTATTGCACTTGTGTTGTACTTAGATGATTTTGGAGCCTAATGGAAGGGCTATTGTGGTAACCTTACTTGTGTGTATTGTGGGGCTGAATTAAGGAAAAGAATGAAGCCATAAATGGCTGGAAATTTGGTAAACACAAAGAGCGTGCTGCCCAAATTTGCACTCAAGGGTTAAGTAGAATTACACTTGTCTTGAGTACGGTTTTGAGGACGAGTCTAACTCGATTTGTCTAAGTTATTCGAGTTTCCTTTTGTGGAGATATATAAGTTGAATTTCGGCCGAAACTTGTACCCTTGGAATTTACAACTGATAGAAATACCTTTCTTTCATTTCTTCGACCCAAACGGCATTTTTCACATATAATGGCTTCAAAATTTCACCGTTTGAAAAGTGATCAAGGGTTTTACGAATAGTCTCTAAATAAGTCGCAATTACTTGATTCTCGTTAAATGAAATGTTTAAGTTTCGAGCCTTAGTTACTTTTCAATGCTCTTAAACAATATTTCCTCGCAGATTTGAACTCCAAGAGCGGAGTAATACCCAAAACCAACGTGTAAAGGCACTGCATCTGTTGTGAGTGTACCATCCCCTTAAATTGGTGCTTATCTGATTCATCTGTACTTGCAACTTGCAACTTGATTATCTGTGACTTTTGTATGCTTCGTATGAAACGAGGGTGTACTTTATCACACTCGTTTCTCTCACCTGGTTATTTTGATTCCTGTATCAAGTATCACGTTTTGACTTGTACAACTTTCTATGTATGTACTTAAGTGTTTAAGCATGTATATTAGGGGTATTCGTTTGAGATACTACTTGTAATCATTCGGAACATTTTAGTTGTGTGTAATCGGCATAGTAGTCTCCGAGTGTTTGTTTTCTTTGGTTTCGATCGTGCATAATCTAGGGTTTGTGTGATTCGACTTCGTAGTCCTGGCGAGAGCTGGGCAGGCGGTCCGCCAAACCCTTCGGTTCGCCTTAGGGGAATGTGGGGCTGTCACACCGGTGCTACCCATTCCTTTGTTAACCCTGATTTTATGTGCGGTATTGATATAAAACCTGTTAGTTTGCCTTATGACTTGGAAGTTAGTACTCCTACAGGGAACCAACGTTTGATTACTAGCATGATGTATGCGAATTGTGAAATTTGGGTAGGAGAGAGAAAATTACTAGGAAATCTTGTAAGTTTAGCCATTAAGGGATATGATGTTATATTAGGTATGGACTGGTTAGTCAAGTACGATGCCCAATTAGACTGTAAGAGGGAAGGTGGTAGAATTTCGTATACCTGGGGAGGCGACTTTAAGTGTGATCGCCCCACCTTCCCCTAAGGCGAACCAAAGGGTTCGGCGGACCGCCTGCCCAACTCGCGCCAGGATTCGATCACTCTCTTCGAACAAAATAAGATATAACCTCGAGCAAAGCGAAAACAATTCCCAAACCTGAAACGTATACTTACATTCATTCCAATCTCAACCAGACATACAGTCCCAAATATAACAAAAGCTCTTAGTTCCCAATACAGTCAGCCCTATCCAAGCACTAGAGCGAGTACAAAAGCCAAAACAATACAAAAGGACTAGACTATGCTATTCTATACACAGGTCTCTCGCCCTTGCTTGCAACCCCTGTAAGGAAAACAAACGGCGTGGAATGAGCTAAAAGCCCAGCGAGGTTCTATATACATAGCCAAACAATTAAACAAGGACATTAATCATATAATAACAAGTAATCCAGAAAACATTTACAGTGTGAAAGCAATAGTAACACATTCATTAAAAGGATACATGCTCACGAGGAGCCCTTCCTTCATTCATTCGCCTAACATTTTTCCTTATTCCTCCAATCATTAAAACATGTTTGTAAGTGAAAACCCCTCATTTTCTTGTTGTTCGTTCATTCATTTCATCTCCCCTTTCTAGCCAGCTCATTGGCCAGTCTCCTCCAGACTTCGTGGTCATACTCGAGTATACCAAACATTCACCCAGGGTCACCAGTCGCCCGACCGAGTCCGCTTCTGGCTCGAGTCGACCGGGTAACGAAGGGCAAGGGCCCAATTCAGCCAAAAGGCTTACATTCATGCACAAGTAGCATTAATCATTTAAGCGTTGAAAATTTCACGTTCATTTAGGTCGAGTGCGATAAAGTACACACTTGCCTATCAAAATTCATTTTTAGAAAACGTTGGAAACATAACGTACCTCAATCACTTATTAAAGCAACAATCCAAATAGTCACAATAGTTCACATAGTCATTAGAAACAAAACGTATATGGAACACTCACCCGTTTAAGCAAAGTAACGTCCAAATTATCTTTCCGGATAACACCCTTAATCACCAAGGAACCCTAAGAGTAACCATGAGAAAATATTACGGTTCAACCAACCCAAGATTAAGTGAATCAAAGAAAATCCGAATAACTAATAGTACAATGTATAAGTATGATTTTGGAAGTGAAAAGAGTACATTTAGACCAAAAGACATGAGTAAAATAGTCGTAAAACTTATGCTCGCTCTTAAAACTTTGAAATTACCATATGAGTCGAAGTGACAAAGAAAACGTATTTCTATTAGTCGTTACTCTCATTTCCAAGGGTACAAATTTTGGCCGAATTCCAACTTATAAGCCTCTATTAAAGAAGACTCGAACACCTCAGATGATTCAAGTTAGTTTCATCCTCAAACCCTTACTCGTGTCGCGAGTACATCTACCTAGCCCTCGAGTGCAAATTTGGGCAGCACGCCCTTTGTATTTACCTATTTTTCAGCCATTTATGGCTTCATTATTTTCCTCAAGCAGCCCCCAAAGTCATACACAAATAATCTCATTACAATAGCCATTCAATAGGCTCAAAATCATCCACGTACAACACAAGTATAATAATCCAATCGGAACTTAAGTTTTGAAGGTAAAAGACTAAACAGCAGATAAAATAAGTAAAACGACTAAACGACTCATGCAAAGGCGTGAGACGATACGAAACAACTCGAAGCGAAAACGGAAACAGAAACGAAATGGAAACGGAAAACACCTAGTGCGAGGTGCACTATGTGCGCGATCAGATTTGACACTTCCTATGGTTTTAATCATAACTCAATTTATGATTATCGGATTGGAGTGTACGAGGTGGCGTTTCGAAGCTAAGACAACGAACTACAACTTTCAAGAAGATATCAAAGGCTAAATCCAATGCTTTTAGGGTCAAACTCGGCTGAGACAGTAGCTGAAGTGAACTGCCTCAAGAAGTTAATGGTTATGCTGGACAGTTTTGCCGGTTAAGAACTTTTTAACCGTTTCATGTGAAAAACTTGGTCAAACGACCTAAGAATTTACAAGTGGATAGACAAGACTGTGTTTGACAACTTTCATGAAGACACTTTTAGCTAACTCAACTCGGAAATGCCCCAGATTTAGCAAGAACAGTCCAGCAAATGATCTATCGCAGGCTAAAGAACAGGACATACTCAAACAGTCATAACTCAACATTCAGAAATCTGATTCAAGCGATTCCAAATGCGTTGGAAAGATAAGAGATAGAGCTACAACGTTTGTGAAGACCATGTCTGCCCAGATTTACTCCTTCCATGTCCAAAACACGAAAAAAAGTCCCAGATTTTCCAGTTCGAAGCTCACTTTGAAATTCAACTAGCAGTCCTGATTCATTCAATCATATCTTAGCACACACAACTCTGATTCAGGTGATTACAAAACCATTTGATAGATAAGATACAATGCTACAATTCTTAAGAAGACATCAAAAGCTAATTCATTCATCTTCCCAGCCAAACGAGCCAATTACAGATGCTGATTTCCAGTTTTGGCAGAAACAGGGCAGCAGGAGTAAAATAGTCAGTTCACAGGATACAGTGCTTCGATTGAGCTGAACTTTTACAGGCATAATCTACACTCAATTCTCTACAACTTTCATGTTTTCAGCTAAGACCAATTCAGCCTCTATCATGGCCGAATGACACTGGTCAGAACAAAGCAGAAAATTCTCTAAGAAACTGAAATCTACACATCATCACTTCTAACCAAGAAATATTGCACAAAACTACCAAAGTGGCAACCACAAGCCATTAATTTCCATATATTAGAAGCAAAGAAGGATGTTCTTAGCAATTTACTTCAAAACCTCAAAGAAAATGGTAGCTTGGACTTTCCTCCTTTAAAACTACTCCACCAAAGCCTTTAATCCTCCCTAGTTTGCACTTTTATGGAAGGGTTTGCGATTTAAACGGTTGGAACTCAAGATTTAAGCAAGAATTGAAGTTAAAGTTGAAGAAATTCTCTCTTGTTTTTCTCTTCAAAAGGCTGGCCAAGAGGGTGAAAAATGGGATGAATTTTGGGTCAAAAATTGGTTTTGGTAAAGGTTAACATTCTTGGTCAAAAGTCCAACTTCCAGTGAAGGCATGGCACTTGGGCTTTCTAGTGTTTTAAGCTTATCTTTTCTCTCCCATTGATTCATCTATCTAGCTACCCTCTAATCATCTCCTAGCACCTTGGGAAATAATAACACTTAATACTTAATCACCTAATCGTCAAAATTATATCGCACTAGTGGGTCCTACGTCCAATAATGCACTTCAATATAACGTACACTAACTTATACTAGGAAAATGATTTTAAAACTGTACTTTCTCATAAAATGTATAGAAAATTTAATATTTTAAAGGACAGTATAAAAATATGGGCAAGAAATAAAATAATAATTGGAAAATCTGAAAATTTTCGGGTTCTCACATTAAGGCTAGATGTAAGAGGTAGCCTAGGCTCATCCGCATTGATTTCGGGCATTAGAGTTAGGAAACTACTGAGTAGAGGGGCGCAAGGGTTCCTAGCTTTTCTTATAAACACTCCTATTGATAAGTTGAGGGTAGAAGATGTGCCGATAGTGAGTGAATATCCGGATGTGTTCCCTGATGAATTGGTAACCTTACCTCCGGAGAGAGAGATAGAGTTTAAGATCGATTTGATACCGGAAACGTCACTTATCTCTAAGACCCCCTATCAGATGGCACCTGCTGAATTTAAGTTAGTTGAAATTACAGTTGCAAGATTTGTTGGAGCGAGGGTTCATCCGAGAGAGTGGATCCCCATGGGGAGCCCCTATACTATTTGTTAAGAAAAATGATGGGACCTTGAGGTTGTGTATAGATTATCGGGGGTTAAATAATGTAACCATTAAGAATAAATACCCACTGCCCCACATTGATGAATTGTTTGACCAACTACAAGGGGCCGTAGTGTTCTCAAAGTTTGACCTCCGGCAGCGTACTATCAGTTGTTGATTAGGAAGGAGGATGTACCCAAAACTGCCTTCAATTCTCGGTATGGGCATTTTGAATTTGCCGTTATGCCCTTTGGTTTGACCAATGCCCCTGCTGCCTTTATGGATTTGATGCACCGAGTCTTCAAACCCTACTTGGACCGATTTGTCGTGGTTTTCATTGATGACATTTTAGTCTATTATAAAACCCGAGAGGAACATGAGCAGCATTTGAGGTTAGTCTTACAAATCCTAAGAGATCATCAGTTATATGCCAAATTTAGTAAGTGTGAATTTTGGCCAGAGAAAATCTCGTTCTTAGGGCATGTGATATCAAAAGAGGGTATTACTGTAGACCCGACGAAGGTAGAGGCGGTGACTGAGTGGAAACGACCAGAAACTCCCACTGAAATTCGTAGTTTTCTAGGGTTGGCTGGATACTATCGGCAGTTTATCAAGGATTTTCAAAACTTGCCAGCCCTCTAACCAATTTGACGAAAAAGAAGGTTGTTTTCTATGGGATACTAAGTGTGAGGGTAGTTTTCAGGAATTGAAGCGAAAGTTAACCATGACCCCTATTCTAGCCCTGCCTAATAGAAAGAATAGTTTCTCCGTTTATACTGATGCCTTCAAGGGAAGGATTAGGGTGCGTATTGATGCAGAATAAGAATGTGATTTCCTTTGCCTCTAGGAAATTAAAATCTCACGAGCAAAACTACCCAACCCATGACTTAAACTAGCTGCAGTTGTCTTTGCCCTGAAAAAGTGGAGACACTACCTGTATGGGGTAACCTTTGAGGTTTATTCTGACCACAAAAGCCTTAAGTACCTATTTTCCCAAAAAGAACTAAACATGAGGTAGCTACGGTGGATGGAATTCTTAGAGGATTACGACTGTACGATTAACTACCATCCGGGGAAGGCGAATGTAGTAGCTGATGCCTTAAGTTGGAAGGCTCAAATAACTGGATTGATGGTCAGAGAGTGGGAGATGTTAGGGGTAGTGAGTGAATGGAACCCTAGTTTGGAGCGTCAAAAGGTAATCTTTGGGAATATCCGAGTAACCTCTGCTGTACTGGAGCGAGTCAAAGAGGCCCAGAAGGAGGATCGGATGGTCCAAAAATGGAGGGACAATGTGGAGAAGAGGGAATTACCTGATTTCAATTTGAGTTCTGAAGGGATATTGAAGTATCGGAATCGAATAGTGGTGCCTAAGGATGAGGCGTTAAAAAGGGAGATTTTGGAGGAAACCCATCGATTGAAATATACGATCCATCCGGGTAGTAATAAGGTGTACCAGGAGCTACGAAAGTTGTATTTGTGGAATGATATGAAGAGGGAAATAGCCCATTATGTGCAAACCTGTCTCGTCTGCCAGCAAGTTAAAGCCGAACATAAAAAACCCTCTGGTTTGTTACAACCTCTGGAGATACCTGAATGGAAGTGGGAAAACATTACGATGGACTTTGTCTCCGGATTGCCGAGAACACAAAAGGGACATGATGCTGTATGGGTGATCGTCGACAGATTAACTAAATCGGCTCATTTCTTACCCGTAAACATGAAATATTCTCTAGAAAAGTTGGCTCAACTGTATATGAATGAAATCGTGAGATTGCACGGGATTCCTGTGAGTATCGTTTCAGATAGAGATCCTCGCTTTATGTCTAGGTTTTGGCAGAAATTTCAGGAAACCTTGGGGACCAAACTCAACCTTAGTACCACTTATCATCCCCAAACGGATGGACAGTCCGAGCGAACCATTCAAACCCTAGAAGATATGTTACGAACTTGTATCTTAGATTTTGGGGGTAGTTGGGGCCAACACATGACTTTAGTGGAGTTCGCCTACAATAATAGTTACCACTCCTCGATCCAAATGGCACCGTACGAAACTCTCTATGGCGAAAGTGTCGCTCACCGGTTTATTGGGATGAAGTAGGAGAAAAGAAGGTTCTAGATCCAACAATCATTCCATGGATGGAGGATGCACAAGAAAAGGTTAAACTGATACGTCAAAGACTCCAGACAGCTCAAAGCCGACAAAAGAGCTACGCAGACAACCGAAGGAAAGACTTGGAGTTTGAAGTTGGAGACCGTGTTTTTCTTAAGGTTACATCATTACGAAGCGTCACGGCGGGTAGAGGAAAGAAACTTCAACCTAGATTTGTAGGACCCTTCAAAGTTCTCCAAAGAGTTGGAAAAGTGGCGTACCGACTCGAGCTACCATCAAGTTTATCCAGGATCCACGAAGTTTTCCATGTTTCGATGCTCAAAAAGTACTATCCTGATCCAACCCACATCTTACAACCAGAGGAGATTGAGATAGACAAAGCCCTTACTTATGAGGAGAGACCTGTACAATTACTCGACCGAAAAGTTAAGGAGCTGAGAAATAAACAAATCCTATTGGTGAAGATATTGTGAAGGAACCACGGGGTAGAAGAGGTAACCTGGGAAGTGGAGGAAGAGATGCAAAAGAAATACCCTGAGCTGTTTAGTAACTCAGGTGAGAAATTTCGAGGACGAAATTCTCTAAGGGGGAGAGAGTGTGAGAACCCGAAAATTTTCTTTATTTCTAGGCATTACTCTATTTCTTTGCACCCATTTTCTATATTTTCTTTATTCTATAAATTTTCTAGATATTTTTATGAGTAAATAGGGGTTTTAAATCATTTTTCTAGTATAAGTTAGTTCATGAGATTTTCGGAGTGAATAGTCGACGTGGGACCCGCTAGTGCGTTAAGTGAGATAAATTCGGCCAATTAGATTAAGTTTTGCGTAAAGGGATTAAATTACTAGGTGTTAGGAGATGATTAGAGGTTACCTAAATGGATTAACCATGGAGAGCCAGAAGATAAGCTTAAAACATAAAAAGGTGCCACGTGTCGCAATTTAATTCGAAGTTGGACTTGCCTAACTTTGTTACCTTTACTAAAAGACCAATTTTGACCCAAATCATCTTCATTTTTGCTCCCCTTTGGCCGAACCCTTTGAGAGAAAAGAAGAAAGAGAGCTTCAACTTTTATCTTCCATTTCTTGCTTGTAGCTTGAATTCCAACCGGTTAAACCTTGAATTTGTACACAAAATTTACTTGCTAAGGAAGTTTGAAGTGATTGGTGGAGTTGTTTTGCAAGAAAGAACCCTAAGCTACTACCTTTCTTGAGGTGTTAAGGTACCTTGCTTAGAAACTCATTCTTTGTTGCTAATAATGGTAAATTAGTGACTTGTGGTGGTTATATAGTTTGTTTTATGGATGATTTAATGGATTAATGTGGAGTTAGATAAATTTCTGATTTTATTGGGTATTTTTCTATTTTATATGGTGATTAATGGTTAGCTTTGGAATGATAGCTTGAATTGTTGTAGAATGAAGCTAGTATTGTGAGAGCCCGTAAATTTTCCTTGTTTTTTGAGTATTATTTTATTTCTTTGCATCCGTTTTCCGTATTTCCTTTATTTTATAAATTTTCTAGACATTTTTATGAGTAAATAGGGTTTTAAAAATATTTTTCTAGTATAAGTTAGTTCATGAGATTTTAGGAGTGAATAGTGGACGTGGGACCCGCTAGTGCGTTAAGTGAGAGAAATTCGGCCAATTAGATTAAGTTTTGCGTAAAGGGATTTAATTACTAGGTGTTAGGAGGTGATTAGAGATTACCTAGATGGATTAACCTTGGTGAGCAAGAGAATAAGTTTAAAGCAAAAAGGGTGCCACGTGTCGCGATGTGATTTGTTGGAACTTGCCTAACTTTCTTCACCTTTACTAAATAGCAATTTTGACCAAAAAACACCCTTATTTCCCTTTCTCTTGGCCAAACTCCACAAGGAGAGAAAAGAAAGAAAGATTCAATCTTGATCTTCCATTTCTTGCTCCAATCTTGAAATCCAACCGGTTAATTCTCAAATTCCTCCACAAAAATCAACTTGCTAAGGAAGTTGATGTGATTGGCGGAGTTAGTTTTGTGGTGAAGCTCTTAAGCTACAACCTTTCTTGAGGATTAAGGTATTTTGCTTGGAAACTCAACTTTTGTTCCTCCTAATGGTAAATTAGTGGCCTATGGTGGCTTTATAGCATGATTAATGGATGATTTTATGGATTAATTGGGAGTTGGATAAATTTCTGATTTTATTGGGAATTTTTCTGTTTATATGATAAGTATTGGCTAGACTTGGATTGATGGTTTAATATTGTGTAAATTGGAGCTCTTGTATGTGAATTGCGGTTAATTGCGGAAAATTTCAGTTTTGTGCGGAAAATTTCAGTTTTAGGGTTTTGTATTGGGGCTTTCTTATGGATGGTTAATGAGCTTATAATTGGTTATGAATGAGGGGTATTGTGACCCTAATGAAGTATACTAATTAGCCTATGATTGGTTTGTGAAATTGTGGTTGGTTTGGATGGATTTATATGGTTGGTTGTAGGATGGAAAATCTGAAATTTTAGGGGAAATGCTGTCCAAATGTTGAGGATATTGGGCCTTTGAGTTTAGGTTATGATTGGGTCGAAATAAGAGGTTTTGGACTTGCTTGAACCCTTGGCTTTGCATGTTATGCTTTTCCATTCCAAGTTACATTTGGCTTTGCCTTTGGTAGTTCATTTAAGGGCCATTCGACTCGTGTTCGAGTCTCAATTGTAATTTCTTGTTTGTTGTAGGGCGTGTCGGTGATTCCGGACATCCGTCGGGCGAAAACTTGTGATTTTGCTTGCTCGAAGTGGTGAGTGTACTATGCATGATTTGTGTTTAAATGGTTGTGTACTTGAATCCTTGGATTGAATAACTGTGGTTTCTGTGCCTGAGGCGAGAGTGTACTTCTTCGCTCTCGTTCTCTTACTTGTATAACTGATTACTGAATATTTGTGAATTTGACTTGTGCCTGGCTTAATGTCGTTTGGGGCATGAGCCCTACGACTTTACTGTGATATCTGAGCTCAAGCCTCAATGATCGTTTATCGAGTCGAGCCGGCAAGGGTCGGTCGATTAGGTAACGAACCATGAGGTTACTGTGTGTCGAGTGGAGTGTTAGCTCCTCGACCTTGTGGTATACTCGAGTATTACCTCCTGATTACTGTGAGGTGTTCAGGACCGGTAAGGGAAATGTATGGTGGAAGGTACTGGGTGTAAAGTGGGGGTCTACGGTCATACTTGTCCTTCGAACGTTGACGGAGGGTCAACGGGATGTGATCAAGTGTTGCAAAGGGGAAATTGGCTCCCGAGAGCCACCCGTATCCCTTTACTTGTGGTGCTTTTATGACTATGTTTGATGGTTGTGAATAACTGTGTGAGAGCCCGTAAATTTTCTTTATTTTAGGTATTAATTTATTTCTTTGCACCTGTTTTCCATATTTTCTTTATTCGATAAATTTTCTAGACATTTTTATGAGTAAATAGGGTTTTAAAATGTTTTCCTAGTATAAGTCAGTTTATGAGATTTTCGGAAGTAAATAGTGGATGTGGGATCCGCTAGTGCGTTAAGTGAGAGAAATTCGGCCAAATTAGGTTAAGTTGTACAGTAAGGCATTAAATTACTGAGTGTTAAGAGATAACTGGAGGTTAGTTAGGTATTTAATCATTGGAAGCTAAAGGATAAGGAGAAATCCAAAAAGGCGACACGTGGCGCGATCCTATTGGGCCAACACTTGGCCTAACTTTCTACAACTTTACCAAAAGCAAAATTTGACCAAATCATCTTCATTTTGCAAGCTTCTTGGCTGAAATTCCTCTAGAGAGAAAAGGAAAGAAAGCTTCAACTTCTACTTCAATTTCTTGTCCAAATCTTGAAAATTAACCGATAGAAATCCGATTTGCTCCGTAGAAATCGCATACTAAGGAAGAACAAAGGTGTTTGTGGAGTGATTTGGCAAATCAAAGCTCTAAGAGGCTACCTTTCTTGGTGTTTTGAGGTATATTGCTTAGAACTTCAATTTTGTCCATAATAATTGTAAATTAGTGGCTTATATCGGTTAAGGAGCTTAGTTTATGGATGATTTTGTGAATTAAAGTGAAGTTTGGTGAATTTATCATTTTCTTGGGAATTTTTCTGTTTTCATATGATGACTAAGGTTGGCTTGGATTGGTGGCTTAGTATGGTATGGAATTGAAGTTATTGTACATTAATTGTGGTTAATTGCGGAAATTTCAGCTTTATGTGGGAAAATTCCAGATTAGGGTTCTTATATTGCCCTGTTCTGACCAGTTCTGTTCGTCCAGGATGGAGGCCGAATTGGCCTTAGCTCAAAACATGAAAGTTGTAGAGAATTAAGTGTAGATTATGCCTGTAAAATTTCAGCTCAATCGGAGCACGGTAGCCTGTGAAAAAACTATTTTACCCCTGCTTCCCTGTTTCTGTCCGGAAATGATAATCAGCCTCTGTAATTGGCTCGTTTGACTGGGAATATGAATGAATTAACTTTTTATGCCTTCTTAAGAATTGTAGCCTTGTATCTTAGGTTTCTAATGGCTTTGGAATCAACTGCATCGGAGTTGTGTAGCCTGAGTTATTGCTGGTTAAAGTCAGTGCTGATAACTAGACTGATCTTAAACTTTTGGATCTGTGTTTGGTAAATTAGACTTAGATAAACTATAAATTAGGTTAAGTGGCCTTCATAAAAGTTGTTCCCCTCTGTCTTAGCTTCAAATGGTATAAGGTTCACCCTGATTCGATAACCATAGTTTCGGTTATGAATAAAATACTATGAGATGCCAAATCTGCCATTTAGCTTTTGTCTTTAAAATTGATATTTGCTTGTACTATTGCACTTGTGTTGTACTTGGATGACTTTGGAGCCTATGGAAGGGCTATTGTGGTAACTTTACTTGTGTGTATTGTGGGGCTGAATTAAGGAAAATAAGGAAGCCGTAAATGGCTGGAAATTTGGTAAACACAAAGGGCACGCTGCCCAACTTTCTAGGCCGCTTGGTTCCTTCAACTTTGAGTTGATTCTTAGTAGATGAACGGCTTTTAGGTCGTTCAAGCCCCTAGGTCCTCCTGTTACCTTTTCGTTTCCGAAATCACGCTTTTGCAACTTTGCCTTCATAGTTCATTTGGGTAGGCATACGACTCATAGTCGAGTCTCACTTGTGCGTTTCATTTACTAGAATTTGGGATGTGAAAACCTTAATTGCTACTTCGGTTATTTTAGGGTTTCTTGGCGATTAAAGTCATTTTGGGGGAAAAACTTTTGAAGTATCTGCACTTGAACTGGTGAGTGTACCACTCCCCTCACTTGTTGCCTAACTTTGTATATGTAGTTGCAAATTGTAACTTGAATAACTGTATCATCTGTTTGTCCGGTATGAGACGAGGGTGTACTTTATCACACTCGTTCTCTGGCCTGTGTGACTTGTTTCCTGTATATGTACTTGACTCTGTGTGACAGCCCCACCTTCCCCATGGGCGTACCCTAAGGGTTAGCGAGCTGCCTGCCCAGCTCTCGCCAGGACTGCTAATGGTCACATACACAAAATTCTAGACGTTTCGGAAAAAAAAAAATACCGATAAGCAAGGTGAACAAGTACAATTCCAAGAAAAGTATCATATATACACGAGCCAATATATACACATAACCCACTCTAGGGTTTTCCAATTCAAAATGAAATGTTGAAGTCCCACATTAGGGTTCTAAAAGTCGAGGAGCTATACAAAATACAAAAGAATGCCTAACTAGCTCTACTCGCTTCACAAAACTCATGGTTTCCCAAAAGAATGCCCTGTAAGGAAAACAAAAGTACGAGTGTGAGCTTTCGCCCAATGAGGTACTAAAAGTCATGCATTCAAAGTGCACGTATTTAGTCATGCTCAGTTACACATTACGATCAACCATAGAAAGAAAACACAAAATCAATTTCAAAGGAAAGGATACGGGTGGCTCTCGGGAGCCAATTCCCTTGGCAACTCTTGATCACTTCCCGTTGACTCTCCGTCAACGTTCAACGGACACGTACGACCGTAGATCACCACTTTACTCCCAAACCTTCCACCGAACATTCCCCTACCGGGCCCGAACACCTCACAGTAATCAGAGGGTAATACTCGAGTATACCACAAGGTAGAGGAGCAATCGCTCCATTCGACACACAGTGACCTCACGGCTCGCTACCTAATCGACCGGCCCTTACCGGCTCGACTCGATAAACGGCCATTAAGGCTTGAGCTCAGTTTTCACAGTGAAGTCGTAGGGTTCATACCCAAAACGACATGAAGCCAGGCATGAATCCAGTTCACAAGCATTCAGTTCAATTCACACATCTCCAGTAATTCAGTTACACATATAAGAGAACGAGAGCGATAAAGTACACTCTCGCCTCGAGCACATAAATCACAGGTATCCAATTCAAGGATCCAAGTACAAAATCAAGTAAACACAAGTCATGCATAGTACACTCACACTTAAGTAAGCAAGTCACAAGTTTTCGCCCAACGGTTGTCCGGAATCACCGGCTCGACCCTACAAGAAACAAGAAATTACAGTTGAGACTCGAACACGAGTCGAATGCCTCTTAAGTGAACTACTAAAGCAAAAATGCAAATATGACTCAAAAATGAAAAATACTTTGATTTTTAAGGCCAAAGCTGTAGTAAACTCTCAAACCTAAGAGGAAAAAGGAAAGTAAGAATAATTCTAGGAAACAGGATTTTCCAGCTTTGCGCGCTCTCATTGGAAAAATCATATCTCACAGGTCTTAAGGCCAAAATTAATAAAATTTATACCGTCGGAAAATACACTCAAAGGGGTACAATTACTTAGAAGACATGTTTACAAGATTCGAGTCACAAGTTAGTTAAATTCTAGCCTCAAGTCGTAGCACCGTCCAGTCAAAGACAGAACAGGTATGTAATTTTCAGTCAACTTTGGAAAATCACCATAAATCACACAGGCAGAACTAGGGTCTGAAATTTTCACGGTTTGTAGCCCTAGGAGTCTAGTTTAAAACGCAACAAACAGAACTAAATTCCGATATTCCTACATCGAGTTATAACAGATTTCCCGAAACTGTTCAGGAATTCTGGCGGAAATTTGACAGCATTTCCCCTTAAATTCTAGCTTTTCCATCCTACAAACAAACATCAAATCCCATCCAATTCAACCACAATTCACTCATAGGCTACTCAAAAAACTTCATTCCAAGCCAATTGCCATTCCAAACATCAATTATAGAAAAGCCCCAATTCATAAACCCTAAAACTGAAATTTTGTGCAAAGCTGGAAATTTCCGCAATTACTCGAAATTCACACACAAGAGCTCCATATGGCTCATTATTAGACCATCCAACCAAGGTTAGCTAACATTTATCATATAAAACAGAAAAATTCCTCAAAAATCAGAAATTCATACAACTTCCAAATAACCATAATTTCATCCATAAATCTAACTACTTAGCCACCATAGGCCATCAATTTGACATTAATGGAACCAAAGAGAAGTTTCCAAGCAAACTACCTCTTCCCTCAACAAAGGTGGTAGCTTAAAGGGTTGGTCTCCAAAACAAGTCCACCAATAGCTCCAATCCTCCTAGGCAAGTGGTTTTTATGGAGTGAATTAAGGTTTTGATGGTTGAATTTCAAGATTGAGCTAGGAATTGAAGATCAAAGTTGGAGTTTTTCTTTCTTTTTTTTTTCCTCAAGAAAGTCGGCCAAGGGAGGAGAAAAATGAAGATGCATTGAGTCAAATTTCTTCTTTTAGTAAAGGTGAAAAATGGTCAAAGTCCAAGCTCCAATGAAATTGCGACACGTGGCGCCTTATTAATTCATTCCTATCTTCTTGTCTCACCAAGTTTAATTCATCCAAGTAACCTCTAATCACCTACTAACATCTAGTAATTAAATCTCAGTACGCAAAAACTTGACCTGATTGGTCGAATTTCTCTCACTTACGCACTAGCGGGTCCCACGTGCACTATTCACTCCAAAAATTTCGAAAATTGACTTTTGCTAGAAAAATATTTTAAAAACCCTATTTACTCATAAAAATGTCTAGAATATTCTTAGAAGCAAGAAAATGTGGAAACGGGTGCAAATGAGTCAAATTGACCTAGAAATAAATAAAATTTACGGGTTCTCACACTCTGTTACTTGTGTCTACTATGGATCTCATGTACACTTGAATCTGTTATTTATACTTGATATGATGTCGTTTGGACGCGTATCCAACGACCTTCCTGTGCCTGTTAACTCTGAGCTCAACCTCATGGGTTGTTACTTGATTCGAGCCAGCAAGGGCTTGGTCGAGGAAATTAACGAACCATGGTGCCTGTTCTTTGGAAATCTTTGGGTATTGAGACTCTGGATTTCCGGTATACTCGAGTATACCATCTCTATTCCTGTTCGGCGTCGGGCCCGGTAAGGGGATGTTTGGTGATCGGGATTTGGCGTTTAAGAAGGATCTACGGACATGTTTATTTCATTAAACGTTGACGGAGGGGTCAACGAGTTTGGATCAAGTACTGAAATGGGAATTTGGCTCCTGAGAGCCACCTGTATCCTTTCCAGTTGAGATAATTGTTCATTTCCTTATATGTGCCTTAAACGTGAAATGCCATGATCCATGACTAACTTGTATTCTTGGTACCTCATTGAGCGCAAGCTCAACCCCGTTCCCGTTATCTTTGTTTTTCTTACAGGGGACCAACTTCGAAATCATGATTTTTGAAGAAAAAGGGGCGAAGCTATTGTATATGTATTTTGTTAAGCTCTTTTGCAACTGAAACCCTAATTGTATTTTGACCGATATGGATACCCTGGCTGTATTTTAGTTATTTGTTCAAGACTTTGATGTAAAAATATGTATAAGTGTAATCATTTGAGATGTTGTGATTCTATGGCTTTGGATTCTATCGCGCGTAGTCTAGGGTTTTGCGTGTTTCAACTCCGTAGTCCTGGCGAGAGCTGGGCAGGCGGTCCGCCAAACCTTTGGTTCGCCTTAGGGAAGTGGGGCTGTCACAGTTGGTATCAGAGCCACGTTACGTGGTCTCTGCGCGAAGTGAGCTTAGGCCGAGTGGTGTTATGTCCTGATTTTGTGGACGTATATAAAGGATTAAGTGCTTTTCTTGGGCATAAGCTATGAACTGTGCATGTTATAAGTGTAAAGATCTTTATCATGGGACTTGAGGAAGATAGGTATGTATGTTGGGTAGGAATCTTAATATGGATGATTTACTCTTGGGACCCGGCCGGCTCGAGTTGTGAATTATCTTATTTTGGATTCTTGTGCCCGAATACGAATGAGGTGAGGGCCTAGGTTAGAAATGACTTGGGCAGACTAGAAATGTGACTCTATAGCACTTTGTGAGATATATTAGGGTTTCATCAAGTGCGGTTAGCCTGTTTAAGATATAAATCTTGTTATTCTTGTAGACTTTGGGAGGAGCTCGTGGAGAGGTTGGAGATGAGCCATGTTTGATTCCGTGTGAGGGTAGTCGGGGGAAAAGCTCTTAGTTAGTTGTTTCGTGCTCAGGGGCCTAATTTGTATATTATATTATGGAGAACCCCGATACTTACATGAAATTTCTTTTGTTCGTATTTGACTGACTGCTACTGTGTGATTTGCCTGATAAAACTATGCTATAGTATATTTACTTTTGAGTTGTGTCTGTTCTTGTTACTTGTACCTGCGTACATTTGTTTTAATATTATATTCGCGCTTCGACCCTAGATTGGTTAGATCCATGGAGGGTACTCATAGTGGAAGAGGTCGTGGGCGCGGACGTAAGCAACCCTCGAATGAAAGGGGTAACCGGGAACCAAGACCTGAACCAAATCCTGAACCTAGGGTCGACCCAAATGCTCAAGTAGCCGCTGCTATCAGCGTATGACCGATCTGCTAGCCCACGTAGTAGAACACCAGGGCCAAAACCCTAATCCTCCAACTGGAAACCCTGGTAACAATGTAGAGGGCGAGGATAGAGCCCTTGAAAGATTTCAGAAATTTTCCCCACCAAAGTTTATAGGAGGGCCAGATCCAGATGTGGCCGAACGGTGGTTGGAGAAGATGGTGGACATTTTTGCCGCTTTGCACTATACGGAGGAGCGACAGGTGACCTTTGCCATATTTCAACTGGAAGGGGCAGCCCGTTCTTGGTGGAACGTTATAAGGCAGAAGTGGGAACGAGAACTGACACCAAGGACGTGGGTGAACTTCATGAGGGAGTTCAACGCTAAGTTTTTCCCTCCTTTAGTACAGGAAAAGAAGGAGGAAGAGTTTATAAGACTTCGCCAGGGAACCCAAACTGTAGCCGAGTACGAGAGCCAATTCACTCGGTTGTCTAAGTTTGCCCCCGAACTGATCATGACTGAGCAGAGGCGAATAAGACGTTTCATCCAGGGCTTGAACGTTGAGATCCAAAAGGACTTAGCTGTAGCCCGAATTGATGCTTTTAGTGACGCTGTGGAGAAAGCCCAGCGAGTTGAGAATGCGAGGGCACAAGTTAAAAATTTTCAAGCCAAGAAAAGGGGATTTCCTGGGAGCGGCTCGGAACAAGAGGATAAGAGTACGCCACCTAAGTTTGGAAAGGGAAATGGAGGAACGAGATTCCCGAAGACATCAGGAGGTATTACACCGGGAGGCTCGACCTCTGCTTCTCGTGGTCCCTGCGGGTACTGTGGGAAGCCGAACCACACGGAAGATGTCTGCTGGAAGAAAGGAAGAAAATGCCTACGATGTGGGAGTGCAGATCATCACATCGCTAATTGCCCAGGCCTGCCTCGAGAAGGGAGTGAGAACCGACAAACGACCAAAACCAATCCCAATCAGTCGAAGGGGGAAGGAACTGGACCGAAGGTGTCAGCTCGGGTGTATTCCCTAGAGTCACATCAAGTCCCTGACTCGTCTGAAGACGTGGAAGGTAAGAAAAATTTCGAGGACGAAATTCTTTAAGGGGGAGAGAGTGTGAGAGCCCGTAAATTTTCTTTATTTTAGGTATTAATTTATTTCTTTGCACCTGTTTTCCATATTTTCTTTATTCGATAAATTTTCTAGACATTTTTATGAGTAAATAGGGTTTTAAAAATGTTTTCCTAGTATAAGTCAGTTTATGAGATTTTCGGAGTAAATAGTGGACGTGGGACCCGCTAGTGCGTTAAGTGAGAGAAATTCGGCCAATTAGGTTAAGTTGTGCAGTAAGGCATTAAATTACTGAGTGTTAAGAGATAACTGGAGGTTAGTTAGGTATTTAATCATTGGAAGCTAAAGGATAAGGAGAAATCCAAAAAGGCGACACGTGGCGCGATCCTATTGGGCCAACACTTGGCCTAACTTTCTACAACTTTACCAAAAGCAAAATTTGACCAAATCATCTTCATTTTGCAAGCTTCTTGGCCGAAATTCCTCTAGAGAGAAAAGGAAAGAAAGCTTCAACTTCTACTTCAATTTCTTGTCCAAATCTTGAAAATTAACCGATAGAAATCCGATTTGCTCCGTAGAAATCGCATACTAAGGAAGAACAAAGGTGTTTGTGGAGTATTTGGCAAATCAAAGCTCTAAGAGGCTACCTTTCTTGGTGTTTGAGGTATATTGCTTAGAACTTCAATTTTGTCCATAATAATTGTAAATTAGTGGCTTATATCGGTTAAGGAGCTTAGTTTATGGATGATTTTGTGAATTAAAGTGAAGTTTGGTGAATTTATCATTTTCTTGGGAATTTTTCTGTTTTCATATGATGACTAAGGTTGGCTTGGATTGGTGGCTTAGTATGGTATGGAATTGAAGTTATTGTGCATTAATTGTGGTTAATTGCGGAAATTTCAGCTTTATGTGGGAAAATTCCAGATTAGGGTTCTTATATTGCCCTGTTCTGACCAGTTCTGTTCGTCCAGGATGGAGGCCGAATTGGCCTTAGCTCAAAACATGAAAGTTGTAGAGAATTAAGTGTAGATTATGCCTGTAAAATTTCAGCTCAATCGGAGCACGGTAGCCTGTGAAATGACTATTTTACCCCTGCTTCCCTGTTTCTGTCCGGAAATGATAATCAGCCTCTGTAATTGGCTCGTTTGACTGGGAAGATGAATGAATTAACTTTTGATGCCTTCTTAAGAATTGTAGCCTTGTATCTTAGCTTTCTAATGGCTTTGGAATCAACTGAATCGGAGTTGTGTAGCCTGAGTTATTGCTGGTTAAAGTCAGTGCTGATAACTAGACTGATCTTAAACTTTTGGATCGTGTTTGGTAAATTAGACTTAGATAAACTATAAATTAGGTTAAGTGGCCTTCATAAAGTTGTTCCCCTCTGTCTTAGCTTCGAAATGGTAAAGGTTCACCCCTGATTCGATAACCATAGCTTCGGTTATGAATAAATGCTATGAGATGCCCAAATCTGCCATTTAGCTTTTGTCTTCAAAATTGATATTTGCTTGTACTATTGCACTTGTGTTGTACTTTGGATGACTTTGGAGCCTATGAAGGGCTATTGTGGTAAACTTTACTTTGGTGTATTTGTGGGGCTGAATTAAGGAAAATAAGGAAGCCGGTAAATGGCTGGAAAATTTGGTAAACACAAAGGGCAACGCTGCCCAACTTTCTAGGCCGCTTGGTTCCTTCAACTTTGAGTTGATTCTTAGTAGATGAACGGCTTTTAGGTCGTTCAAGCCCCTAGGTCCTCCTGTTACCTTTTCGTTCCGACAATCACGCTTTTTGCAACCTTTGCCTTCATAGTTCATTTGGGTAGGCATCACGACTCCATAGTCGAGTCTCACTTGTGCGTTTCATTTACTAGAATTTGGGATGTGAAAACCTTAATTGCTACTTCGGTTATTCTTAGGGTTTCTTGGCGATTAAAGTCATTTTGGGGGAAAAACTTTTGAAGTATCTGCACTTGAACTGGTGAGTGTTACCACTCCCTCACTTGTTGCCTAACTTTGTATATGTACTTGCAAATTGTAACTTGAATTGACTGTATCATCTGTTTGTCCGGTATGAGACGAGGGGTGTACTTTATCACACTCGTTCTCTGGCCTGTGTGACTTGTTTCCTGTATATGTTACTTGACTCTGTTACTTGTGTCTACTATGGATCTCATGTACACTTGAATCTATTATTATACTTGATATGATGTCGTTTGGACGCGTATCCAACGACCTTCCTTGTGCCTGTTAACTCTGAGCTCAACCTCATGGGTAGTTTACTTGATTCGAGCCAGCAAGGGCTTGGTCGAGAAATTAACGAACCATGGGTGCCTGTTCTTTGGAAATCTTTGGGTATTTGAGACTCTGGATTTCCGGTATACTCGAGTATTACCATCTCTATTCCTGTTTCGGGCGTTCGGGCCCGGTAAGGGGTATGTTTGGTGATCGGGATTTGGCGTTTAAGAGGGATCTACGGACATGTTTATTTCATTAAACGTTGACGGGAGGGTCAACGAGTTTCTGGATCAAGTACTGAAATGGGAATTTGGCTCCTGAGACGCCACCTGTATCCTTTCCAGTTGAGATAATTGTTCATTTCCTTATATGTGCCTTAAACGTGAAATGCCATGATCCATGACTACTTGTAATTCTTGGTACCTCATTGAGCGCAAGCTCACCCCGTTCCCGTTATCTTTGTTTTTCTTACAGGGGACCAACTTCGAAATCATGATTTTTGAAGAAAAAGGGCGAGCTATTGTATATGTATTTTGTTAAGCTCTTTTGCAACTGAAACCCTAATTGTTATTTTGACCGATATGGATACCCTGGCTTGTATTTTAGTTACTTTGTTCAAGACTTGATGTAAAAATACTGTATAAGGTAATCATTTGAGATGTTGTGATTCTATGGCTTTGGATTCTATCGCGCGTAGTCTAGGGTTTTGCGTGTTTCAACTCCGTAGTCCTGGCGAGAGCTGGGCAGGGCGGTCCGCCAAACCCTTTGGTTCGCCTTAGGGGAAGGTGGGGCTGTCACAAACTGAGCATGACTTGTTAGTACCGTCATTGGGCGAAACTCACTCTCGTTATCTTTGTTTTCCTAACAGGGCATACTTTTGGAAACCATGATTTTTGTGAAGCGAGTTGAGCTAGTTTAGACATTCTTTTGTTCCTTTGTATAGCTCCTCGACTGTTAGAAACCCTAATGTGCTGTACTTGGACATTCTCTCTCTGAATTGTAAACCCTTATAAGTGGTTATGCGTGAATATTTTCTCATGTATAAGTGGTATACCTATCTTGAAAATGTGCTTGTCTATTCCTATTTAAAGTTTAAATTGTATTTGAAAGCGTGTTCGGACGAGTGCGGACAGCAAAACGAGGAATGAAGAAAAAATTCGGGCGGGCATTGTTCACTGGAAATCCGGCCAAGTATCCGGCCGGATTCGGGGTGGATTTGGAAAATTTTTGGGGCAGCCACTGCCTCCAATCCGACCAAGAATCCGGCCGGATTGTGACGTGGCAACACTGTTCACCTCAGTTCAGTTTTTTTCGTTTTCGTTTTACGGGTTTGTTGTTTCCCTTACTTGTTAGTATACTTTCCGAAACGTTTATATTTGCGTGTATGTGATCGTTAGTAGTCCTGGCGAGAGTTGGGCAGGTAGTTCGCTAATCCTTAGGGTAACGCCCTAGAGGGAGGTGGGGCTGTTCACAAGTAATAGGTTAATTGTGGTTAATTGCAGAAAATTTCATTTTTTGCGGGAAAATTTCAGTTTTAGGTTTCAAATTAGGGCTTTGCTATAGGTGGTTGTATGGCTCTTGTTTGATTGAGATTGAAGGGTATTATAGCGCTAATGAGGTGTGGTTGACTAGCCTATGGATTGTGGTGTGCAATTGTGGTTGGATTGGATGAATTTATATAGTTGTTTGTAGGATGGAAAATCTGAAATTTTAGGGGAAATGCTGTCCAATTGTTGGAGGATGTTGGATTTCCTTGGAATTTAGGTTAAGATTAAGTAGAAATGAAAGGTTTTGGGCTTGTTTGTACTTTTAGCTTTACTTGTACGTATTTTCCATTCCCAAGCTATATTTGGTTTTGCCCCTAGTTAGTTCATTTAAGGGGCATTCGACTCATGTTCGAGTCTCAATTGTGTTTTCTTGATTGTTGTACGGGCGTGTCGGTGATCCAGGGCATCCGTCGGGCGAAAACTTGTGAAATTGCTTGTTTGAAGCGGTGAGTGTGCTATTGCATGATTTTATGCTAAATGGTCATTATACTTGAATCATTGGATTGAATGGTTTGTGAACTCTGTGCATGAGGCGAGAGTGAGGCGAGAGTGTACTTTATCGCTGTCGTTCTCTTACTTGTATAACTGATACTGAATATCTGTGAATTTGACTTGTGCATGTCTTATGTCGTTTGGGGGACCGTGAGGCCCCTAACGACTTTACTGTGATACCTGAGCTCAAGCACTCAATGGGTCCGTTCATCGAGTCGCAGCCGGCAAGGGCCGCGGTCGCATTAGGGTAACGAACCATGAGCGTTACTGTTTGGTCGAGGTGGGAGTGTTATCTCCTCGAACTCTGTGGTATATCTCGAAGTATTACCTCTTTTGGTTACTGTGAGGTGTTCGCGGCCTGGTAGGGGAAATGTATGGTTGGATAGGTATTGGCATTAAAGTGGGACTCTACGGTCATGTTCCTTTCTTCGAACGTTGACGGGAGGCGTCCAACGTGAATGAGATCAGAAATTGCAATGGGGAAACTGACTCCTGAGAGCCACCTGTATCCTTTTATTTTTGAACTCATTGTGGTGCGTATATTTCTATGTTTGATAGTCGTGTATAACGGGCATGGATACATTCGTGAACTTTGGGTGTGTGAATTGCTAGTACCTCATTGGGCGAAAGCTCACTCTCGTTATCTTTTGTTTCCTTACAGGACTCATTTTGGAAATCATGATTTTTGAGAAGAGAGTTGATCTAGTAGATAATCTTTTGTTTTGTATAGCTCCATCGATTGTTGGAAAACCTAATTGTACCTCATTTTGATGCACCTTTGGGATTGTAAACTATGAATGATTCCTCATGTATATCGAGTATATTTTCATGGATATGTATATTCTCTAGTGTTACTTAAAGTTTATTTGTGCTTGGTTGGTGTTCGGACGAGTGCGGAAATCAATCGAGGAAAGAAGAAAAATTCTGCGGGGCACTGTTCATCAGAATCCGGCCGGATTGGCAGGGGAAATTGGAAAATTTTTGGTCGAGCCTCTGTCTCCGATCCGGCTAGATTGTGACGTGGCAGCTGTTCATCTCAGTTTCGTTTTTCCGTTTTCGTTTTGCATGATCGTTGCTACCCTTAATCGCTATAATACTTTAGGAACGTTTTGGTTTGTGTGAGTGAGATCGTTAGTAGTCCTGGCGAGAGTTGGGCAGGCAGTTCGCTAACCCTTAGGGTACGCCCTAGGGGGAGGTGGGGCTGTCACAATAATTCACAACTCGACCTGGCCAGTCCCAACAGTAAATCATCTACGTTTGAGATTCCTACCTGACATACATATCTATTGTCCCCAAGTACCATGATAAAGGTTTGAAACCTATAACATTTCATGATTCATAGCTTAGGTTCAAAGAGCACTTAGTCCTTTTACACTCATTCGCGGAAATCAGGACCATAACACCACTTGGCCCAAGCTCACTCCGCGTTGAGACCACGCAAAGCAGGCTCTGATACCACCTGTGTCAGTCCCACCTTCTCTTAGGCCGTACCCCAAGGGTTAGTGAACTGCCTACCTGTGAGAACCCTCACTTAAAACCCTAATTTCCCCTAAAATACATGCTTCATTTTAGATTTAGACCACTTATTATATACCATGTGCATGACATTTCTCATGGTATTACAACATTGTTCATGCATTGCATTTTATTCCTTTATACTTGAAGAAAAAATAGTTACTATGGAGTTGAATTTTAATGATCCACCAATTAATTGTTTCCAAGTGGCTTTGATATTGGATCTGAGGACTTTAAATGATAGGTGAGGGGTGTTATTAGTATTGGTACACTTGGTTGGGTGGAATTAGCATTGGTGCAAAAGTTTAGGAGAGATTATGGTCAAGAATTGAGCTATGTGGCAAAACCCTAACCAGAGCTTTGGTTTGACTAAAGGTAACTAACATTTAAAACACTTTGACCCTCTTATTAACCCCCTTTGGCTGAAATTCTAGACAAGAAAAGAAGCGAGAGAGCTGCCAAAATTTCAGCTTCAAACACGTAGCAACTTAGAGCAAACAAATCCAAGAGAAAGATTCCATCTTAGTGAAAGTTTCCTTCTAATCTTGGTACTAGATTCAAGCTTCAAGGCTTCATTTGGTTGGTTGATTTGGTGATTCAAACTTCCTACAAGAGAGGTAAGTGTTCTTTAAATGATGTGGCTTGATGGATTATGATGGTTGTAAACTTGAAAGAAATTGAAGATTTCTCATAACTTTGCCATAGATAAGTAAGCTGAAAGTTTCCCAGCTTGATTCCCAGATCTTTGTACCTATTTCAACTGGAACGTTCAAACCATGATAATGGCCAAACTAGCTTTTGTACAAAACATGAAAGTTGTAGAAGAATTAAGTGTAGAATATTCCTACAAATTTTCAGCTCAAATCAGAGCAGGATAGCTTGTGAAATGACCAAAATGCCCCTGATGCCCTGTTTCTGTCCGAACTGATATTTTTCCTCTGTAATTGGTCATTTTTGACCAGGAAGATGACTGATTTAGCTTTTGAATGTCTTCTCAAGAATTATATCCCTGTAACTTAGCTTTCAAATGGCTTTGGAATCACCTGAATCGGAGTGTGTGTGTTGAAGATATGATGAATAAATCAGCGACTGCTAGTTAAATTTTCCAGTGAGCTTCGAACTGAAAAACAATCTGGGCCTGTTTGGGTAAGTTTGACCAGGTTCGGTTGAGAAACGGGGTTGAGATGTCTTCATAAGAATTGTAGAGTTCTGTCTTAGCTTCGAAACGGTATAAGGTTGGCCCTAATATCACATTAAACATAACTCCAGTTATGACTAAAATACTATGGGATGTCAAATCTGCCGTGGTTTGGCCCTACCAAGTGTTTGATGAAATGTATGCCTACCAAGTATTTGATGAAATGTTTGCCCATTGTTCATGATTGTTTATGAAGTATTTACATTGTCTTAAACCTCTTTTGAGCTAGATCTACGCTTGATACGTGATTTAAGTGAAAATCATTAGAGGATGAAGGGTTGATGAATAGAAGAAAATGTGGACTGTTTTGGTACCATGGCTGACCGGATGGTGAAGGGAGGGTTCCTCCTTGATTTTTGTGGATTATTTACACCTTAATCATCGCCTAAAACAACTTGGCTAGAGATTGGTTAAGCTCATGTGTGAATTGGAATGAAATTAGAACAAGTAAAGTGGTAGTTTGGGCTCAAGTGGACTGGTTTAGATTTTTGCAAGATGACTAGCTTATTATGGAACCTTTGTTCATGTTTTATGTGTTGCATTTTGGCCTTAAATTTTTGTGGAGAATTGAGTAGAGTTAGATCACTCACTTAATCACTTAATAAGCTCATTATTGCTTGGAATTAAAACCTAGTCGTTAACCTTTTCACACTTTACCCTAGGAGGGGGAAACGGCGGTGAACGTAACCCCGCAACTTGAACCGCTTGACTGCTACCCGTTGCTTGACAGGTGAGTGTTCACTACCTGCTACCTGCTTATATGAAATAACTGAATACTTGAATTACTACTGTTTGAGCCAAACCATGTTTTAATACAAAATGAGGGCGAGCGTGTACTTAATCGCACTCGACCTCCCTCATTTTCCACTGTGGCTCTGTATAACTGGCAATCATGAGTTATGAATTCTCTATATGTGTGACTGCACTTGAGTTGCTTGGGTGATACCCATCAACTACTGCTACTATTTGGTACTTGAGTTGCTTGGGTATACCCCATCAACTACTGCTACTGTTTGGGTACCCAACCTCATAGGTGAGTCGGTTGGATCGAGCCAGCAAGGGCTTGGTCGAGACGGCCGATAAACCTTGGGGACTGTTTACTGATCACTGGAAACCGGTATTCTCGAGTATTACCTAACTACTGTTTATGGAGTGCGGGCCCGGTAGGGGATTGATCGGTGGACGGAGATTGGAGAAGTGGTGTTCTACGGACTGTATATTCTATGGATGCAAACGTTGACGGAGAGTCAACGGACCTTGGTATGATCAAGCTGAAGGGAGTTTGGCTTTTGGAAGCCACCGTATCCTTGAATTGCACTGTGATTAAATTGTTATTGTATTATTCGATGTTTACTTGATTATTTTATACTCTTATTTGGCTATGTGCTTACTTGCTTTACTTGGAACCTCACTGGGCGTTAGCTCACCCCACTCCCTTTGTTTTCCTTAACAGATCAGGGACGGACTTAGGAATCAAGGGCCTTACTAGCTTCCTTTTTTATTAAACTTGTAATCCTTTTGTTGTAATGACTTATTGTCGACTTGTGTAAGTTTAAATACTTAAGTTTGACCTGTATTAAGTAATTATAGTACAAAGTGGTAAGTGTGACTTTTAGTTTGACTTCTTAAGTTTGGACAGTTGGTTGGACGATTACTTGCTATTAGGGTTTGTACTCTTTGATTTAAAGTTTTTCCATTGAGTATATTGAGTTACTAGTTCTTTGATCGACCGAGTCCTGGCGAGAGCTGGGCAGGCAGTCCGCTGATACCCTAGGGTTCGCCCCTAGGGAGAGGTGGGGCTGTCACACTACCCATCTCTCGCCAGGACTACGGAGTCGAATCACTCGTAAATTGTGAGAACCCGTAAAATTTCCTTATTTTATATTATTTTATTTTATTTCCTTTCATGCATTTTCTTTATTTTATTTTACTACCTTAATTTTCTAGACCTTTTATAAGTGAATATAGTTTTAAAACATTTTTTTTCAAGTAATAAGTTAGTTCGGGTTAATTTGGAAGTGTATTAAGGACGTGGGACCCGCTAGTGTGGTAAGTGCTTTAAATTTTGACAACTAGTTGAAGTTTGGTATTAAGGGATATAAATTTACAAAGTGCTAGGAGACAATTAGAGGTTAGCTAGATAGATTAACCATTGGGAGTAAGAAGATAAGCTTAAACCCTAAAAAGTGCCAAGTGTCGCGACCTGATTGGAGTTGGACTTTGACCAAAGGTTTCACAATTTTCCTAAAACTAATTTTGACCAAGATTTTCTCATTTTTTCCCTTGTTGGCCGGCCACCTTGAGAGGAAAAACCAAGAGAGTTTCTTCAACTTCAACTTCAATTCTTGCTCAAATCTTGAGTTTCAACCGTTGAATCGTCAAATTACTCCATCAAAGTTGCTTACTAAGGAGGATTAAAGCTTTTAGTGGAATAAATTTGGCAGGAAAAGCACTAAGCTACTATCTTTCTTGTGGTTCTAAGGTATCTTTCCAAGTAGTCTCTTTTACTCCTAATACTAGCTTATTTGTGGTTCAAGGTTGCAAAATATGTAGCTTTATGAGAATATTTTCATGGTTTGAAGTAGTTTTATGGTAAATTTCAGTTTTATGGTGAACATTCTGGTCACATGTGATGCTTGAGGGTTGTTCATGTTATGATAGTTTTGCTATATGAATTATTGAGGTATTATGTGCTAGATGGACTTGCCTAAAGAAATTTCCAACTTGGATGCGAAAATTCCAGCTTTAGGGTTTCTAATTTGAGCCACCATTTGGTTGTATTTGAAGAGTATTGTGACCCTAATTTGGTGTGTTCAATAGCTTGTGATTTATATGGGAAATTGTGGCTGAAATGAGATGAGATTGGGTGTTGATGTTAGGTTGGAAAAGTAAGAAAACAAGGGAAGTGCTGCTGAAATTTTCGCAGGAACCCTTGAGCAGTTTTGGAAAATTTGCTATATCTTATTGTAGAATTATCAGAATTAGGTTCTGTTTGATGATTTTTAAACTAGATTCATAGAGCTATAAACCGTGAAACTTTCAGACCCTGGTTCTGTCTGTGCGATATATGGTGATTTTTCAAAATTGACTAAAATTGCATACCTGTTCTGTCTTTTACTGGATTAAAACAGCAATTTGAGGCTCGAATTTGACTGACTTGTGATCTGAATCTTATAAATGTGTCTTCTGAAGAATTGTACCCCTTTGAGTCTATTTTCTGAAGGTATAAATTTTATCAATTTTGGACTTAAGAATCTTGAGATATGATTTTTCAAATGGTGGTGCGCAAAACTGGAAAATCCTATTTTCCTAAAATTGTCCTTACCCTCACCTTCCACCTTAAGTTTGGAGTTAGTAAATCATTGTAGGTATGGTTTTTGGTATAGGTAAAGGGCTTGGGGTCATTTATGTTTTAGGACCAACCGTTACCTTTTTACTCCAAAGCCGCCTTTTTATCTCCCTCTACTAGTAGTTAACTCGGAGAGGCATACGACTTGTAGTTGAGCCTCATTTATGCATTCCGTTTACTGGATTCGTGAATGTGGGAACTATAATTGTTTTACCTTGGTTATTCTAGGGTTTCTCGGTGATTAAAGCCATACTTTGGGTGAAAACTTTTGAAGTCTTTTGCTTGAACTGGTGAGCGTATCACTCCCTTGATTTGTTTTAACTGGTTTATTGTACTTGAAATCTGTGACTTGAATGACTGTGAACTCTATTTATTCCGAATGAGATGAGGGTGTACTTTATCACTGTGACAGCCCCACCTCCCCTAAGGCGAACCAAAGGGTTTGGCGGACCGCCTGCCCATCTCTAGCCAGGACTACGGAGTCGAATCACACAAACCCTAGATTACGCGCGATAGAACCCAAAGAAAACAAACAATCAGAGACCGCTAAGCCAACATATAACCTACCAAACCATACGGTGAAATGGGACATCGATTAAACACTTCAATGAAAGGAAAACGAAAACGAAAACGAAACGAAAAGTGGTCCACGTCACAATCCAGCCGGAAGTTGGCCGGATTCTCTGCAAGAATTTCCCGCCAGAAATTTTCTTTTCTCGCTCAAAGTCCGTACACGTCCGATCTTTCCAACGGTTACAATTAAAGTTCAATACAACCATACATACATGCATTTCTCAACGAATATACATAACTATACTCTTTCCAACATATATATATTAGTGGCTTCAACAAGTTACTTGAAGTACAAGTCAAAATATCCGTATTTATACAAAACACATGTAGAGCTTTCTAGGAGCTTAACAAGAGATCGGTTACTCTAGCCCGGCCCCCTTTTCTTCCAAATCATGGTTTCAAAGTTTGTCCCTGTAAGGAAAAACAAAAGAAAACGGGAAGGGGGTAAGCTTAAGCTCAATGAGGTACCAAAAGTACAAGTAATAACGAATCATGGCATTTCACTTTTCAATCATGCAATTATACACACCAGATAGGGAAATGAATAAACACTTCAAATGGAAAGGATATATGTGAGAACCCGTAAATTGTTTTATTTCTAGGCTTTAATTTATTTATTTGCACCCGTTTTCCACATTTTCTTTATTCTAAAAATTTTCTGGACATTTTTTTGAGTAAATAGGGTTTTAAAAATATTTTTCTAGTATAAGTCAAATTACGAGATTTTTGGAGTGAATAGTGGACGTGGGACCCGCTAGTGCGTTAAGTGAGAGAAATTCGGCCAATTAGGTCAAGATTTACGTACAGGGATTTAATTACTAAGTGTTAGTAGGTGATTAGAGGTTACCTGGATAGATTAAGCCTAGTGAGTAAAAGGATAAGAATGGAAGTTACAAAGGTGCCACGTGTCGCGAGTGCATTGGATGGAGCTTGCCTAACTTTTGACCACCTTTACCAAAAGGTTAATTTTGACCAAAATTCTTTCTCATTTTTCCTTCCCTTTGGCCGAATTTTCTAGAGAGAAAAGAAGAGAGAAAAGCTTCACTTGTTCTTCCATTTCTTGCTCAATCTTGCAAACTAACCGTTTAAATCTCAAATTACTCCATAAAATCCACTTGCTAAGGAGGTTAGAGGTGATTGGTGGAGCTATTTTGGTGATTAAGCACTTAAGCTACAAACTTTCTTGAGAGTTAAGGTATGTTGCTTGGAAACTTCACTTTTGGTTCTAATAATGCTAAATTAGTAGCCTATGGTGGCTTAATAGCTAGATTTATGGATGATTTGGTGATTTAATTGAAAGTTGAGTAAATCTCTGATTTTGGGAAATTTTTCTGTTTATATCATAAATGTTAGTTAGCCTTGGATTGATGGTCTAATATTGAGCCAATTGGAGCTCTTGTATGTGAATTGCGGTTAATTACGGAAAATTTCAGCTTTGAACAAAAAATTTCAGTTTTAGGGTTTTGAAATTGGGGCTTTTCTATAGTTGGTTATTAATCTTGCAATTGGTTGTGAATGAGGGGCATTGTGGCCCTAATGAAGGTTATTGAGTGACTTATGATTGGTTTGAGGCAATTGGGATTGGTTTGGATATAAATTGATGTTTGATTGTAGGATGGAAAAGCTGAATTTTAGGGGAAATGCTGTCCGAGTGTCCGAGAAAATTAGGGTTTCGTGCGTTTAAGTTGTAATTGAGTAAAAATGTGAGGTTTTGGGGTTGTTTACACCTTTGGCCTTAAAATCAAAGTATTTTCCATTTTTTGAGCTATATTTGCATTTTGCTTTGGTAGTTCGCTTAAGAGGCATTCGACTCGTGTTCGAGTCTCAACTGTAGTTTCTTGTAGGTCGAGCCGGTGATTCTGGACACCCGTTGGGCGAAAACTTGTGATTTACTTACTTAAGTGGTGAGTGTACTATGCATGAATTGTGTTTAATTGGTTGTGTACTTGAATCCTTGATTTGGATAACTGTGGTTTCTGTGCTCGAAGCGAGAGTGTACTTTATCGCTCTCGTTCTCTTATGTGTACAACTGATTTCTGAAAATTTGTGAATTTGACTAAGTATGTGCGAATTGGATTTGTGCCTGGCTTCATGTCGTATGGGGCATTAGCCCTACGACTTTACTGTGATAACTGAGCTCAAGCCTCAATGGCCGTTCATCGAGTCGAGCCGGTAAGGGCCGGTCGATTAGGTAACGAGCCATGAGGTTACTGTGTGTCGAGTGGAGCGTTAGCTCCTCGACTTTGTGGTATACTCAAGTATTACCCCCTGATTAATGTGAGGTGTTCGGGCCCGGTAGGGGAATGTACGGTGGAAGGTACTGGGTGTAAAGTGGTGATCTACGGTCGTACTTGTCCGTTGAGCGTTAACGGAGGGTCAACGGAATGTGATCAAGAGTTGCAAGAGGAAATTGGCTCCCGAGAGCCACCCGTATCCTTTCACTTTGGAAATGGGTTTTGGTGTTTCTCATATGTGTGTTAGTTGTGTATAACTGAGCATGGCTACCTTTGTGCGCTTTGAATGCATGACTTTTAGTACCTCATTGGGCGAAAGCTCACACTCGTACTTTTGTTTTCCTTACAGGGCATTTTTTTGGAAACCATGAGTTTTGTGAAGCGAGTTGAGCTAGTTAGGCATTTTGTACCTTTGTATAGCTCCTCGACTTTTAGAAACCCTAATGTGAGACTTGAACATTTCATTTTGAATTGGAAAACCCTAGAGTGGGTTATGTGTATAGATTTTCTCATGTATATATGATACATTTTCGTGGAAATGTACTTGTTTATGCTTATTTAAAGTTTAGTTATGTTTGGAACGCGTTCGGATGAGTTCGGACGTCAAACGCGAAAAGAGAAAAAAAAATTCCGGCCGGATTGTGACGTGGCAAGTACTGTTCACGTACATTCCGTTTTTTTTCCGTTTTCATTTTACGCGCTTGTTGTTAACCTTACTTGTTGGTATACTTTCCGAAACGTTTATAATTGCATGTATGTGACCGTTAGCAGTCCTGGCGAGAGCTGAGCAGGCAGTTCGCTAACCCTTAGGGTACGCCTTAGGGGAAGGTGGGGCTGTCACAATATAGGTGGCTCTCAAGAGCCAAATCCCCTTTTCTTTACCAGAGCTTGATTCATATAGCAGTTGACACTCCGTCAACTTTCAAATAAATTAACCAATCCAGTAGAACACCACTTATCACCAAATTCGTCCACCAAACATACCCCTTACCGGGCCCGAACACCTCAACAGGAACACGAATGGTAATACTCGAGTATACCGGAAATCCAGAGTCTCCAATACCCAAAGAATTTCCCAGGAACAGGCACCCATGGATCGTTAATTTCCTCGACCAAGCCCTTGCTAGCTCGAATCAAGTAGCTACCCATGAGGTTGAGATCAGATTTAACATGCATAGTGTGAGAACCCGTAAATTTTCTTTATTTCTAGGCTTTAAATTATTTATTTTGCACCGTTTTCCACATTTTCTTTATTTTATAAATTTTCTGGACATTTTTATGAGTAAATAGGGTTTTAAAAATAATTTTCTAGTATAGGTCAATTTACGAGATTTTTGGAGTGAATAGTGGACGTGGGACCCGCTAGTGCGTTAAGTGAGAGAAATTCGACCGATTAGGTCAAGTTTGCATACAGGGATTAAATTACTAGGTGTTCGTAGGTGATTAGAGGTTACCTAGATGAATTAATCTTGGTAAGTAAGAGGATAGGAATGAAACTTAAAAAGGTGCCACGTGTCGCGAATTTATTGGAAGTTGGACTTTGACCACTTTCTTACAACTTTACCAAAAGGTTAAAATTGACCAAAATCATTTTCATTCCTTAAGCATCTTGGCCGAAATTTGGGAGAGAAAAAGAGAGAAAAGCTTCTACTTTGGTTCCATTTCTTGCTCAATCTTGCAACCCAACCATTAAACTCTCAAATTACTCCATAAAATCCATTTGCTAAGAGGTTAGAGGTGATTGGTAGAGCTATTTTGGTGGTGGAACACTTAAGCTACAAGCTTTCTTGGGAGTTGAGGTATTTTACTTGGAAACTTCACTTTTGTTTCTAATCATGCTATATTAGTGGCCTATGGTGGCTTGGTAGCTAGATTTATGGATGAATTAGTGGTTTAATTGAAAGTTGAGTAAATTTCTGATTTTTGGGGAATTTTTCTGTTTTATATAATAATGTTAGTTAGCCTTGGATTGAAGGTTTAGTATTGAGCCAATTGGAGCTCTTGTATGTGAATTGTGATTAATTGTGGAAAATTTCAGCTTTGAACAAAAATTTCAGTTTTAGGGTTTTGGAAATTGGGGCTTTCTATAATTGATGATTGGAATGGCAATTGGCTTGGAATGAAGGTTATTGAGTAGCCTATGAGTGAATTGTAGTAATTGTGGTTGAATTGGATGGGATTTGATGTTTGTTTGTAGGATGGAAAAGCTGGAATTTAAGGGAAGTGCTGTCAAAATTTCCGCAGGAATTCCTGAGCAGTCTCGGGAAATCTGTTATAACTCAATGTAGGAATATCGGAATTAAGTTCCGTTTGTTGCGTTTTTAAACTAGACTCCTAGGGCTACAAACCGTCAAAATTGCAGACCCTAGTTCTGTCTGTGTGATTTATGGTGATTTTCCAAAGTTGACTGAAATTACATACCTGTTCTGTCTTTGACTGGACGATGCTGCGACTTGAGGCTAGAATTTAACTAACTTGTGATTCGAATCTTGTAAACATGTCTTCTAAGTAATTGTACCCCTTTTGAATGTATTTTCCGACGGTACAAATTTTATCAATTTTGGACTTAAGACTTGTGAGATATGATTTTTCCAATGAGGGTGCGCAAAACTGGAAAATCCTGTTTTCCTAGAATTATTCTTACTTTCCTTTTACCTCTTAGGTTTGAGAGTTTGTTACACCTTTAGCCTTCAAATCGAAGTATTTTCCATTTTAAAGCTATAATTGAACTTTACTTGCGTGAATCATGAAAGAGACGTTTGACTCGTATCCGAGTATCAATGGTAGTTTCTTGCTTCTTGTAGGTCGGGTTTGGTGATCCCGGACAACCGTCGTGCGAGAAATTGTGATTTGCTTGCTTAAGTGGTGAGTGTACTATGCATGGCTTTGTGTTTACTTGGTTGTGTACTTGGATCCTTGAATTGGATAACTGTGATTATGTGCTTGAGGCGAGAGTGTACTTTATCGCTCTCGTTCTCTTATGTGTATAATTGATTACTGGATATGTGTGAATTGAACCGAATACTTGTGAATTGGATTCATGTCTGGCTTCATGTCGTTGTGGGTATGAGCCCTACGACTTTTACTGTGATAACTGAGCTCAAGCCTTAATGGCCGTTTATCGAGTCGAGCCGGTAAGGGCCGGTCGATTAGGAAACGTGCCGTGAGGTCACTGTGTGTCGAGTGGAGCGTTTGCTCCTCGACTTGTGGTATACTCGAGTATTACCCCTGATTACTGTGAGGTGTTCGGGCCCGGTAGGGGAATGTATGGTGGAAGGTATTTGGGAGTAAAGTGGTGATCTACGGTCGTACGTGTCCGTTGGACGTTGACGGAGTGTCAACGGGAAGTGATCAAGTGTCGCAAACAGGAAATTGGCTCCCGAGAAGCCACCCGTATCCTTTCACTTGTGAAACTAGTTTGGTATTTCTTCCTATGTGTGGTTTATTTGAGTATGATCGAGCATGGCTTATTTGTGCGCTTTGAATGCATGAATTTAAGTATCCTCATTGGGCGAAACTCACACTCGTACTTTGTTTTCCTTACAGGGCATGTTATTGGGAACCATGAGTTTTGGTGAAACGAGTAGAGCTTATTAGGCATTCTTTTGCATCTTGTATAGCTCCTCGACTTTTAGGAACCCTAATGTGGGACTTGAACAATTCATTTTGAATTGGGAAAACCCTAGAGCGGGTTTATGTGTATATATTTTTCTCATGTATATATGATGTACTTTCTTGGAAATGTACTTGTCCTATGCTTAATTAAAGTTTAGCCGTGTTTGGGACGCGTTCGTTCCGTTTTTTTTTCCGTTTCGTTTTTGCGCGCTTGTTGTCCAACTTACTTGTTGGTATATCCTCCGAAATGTTTATATTTGCGTGTATGTGACCGTTAGCAGTCCTGGCGAGAGCCTGGGCAGGCAGTTCGCTAACCCTTAGGGTACGCCCTAGGGGAAGGTGGGGCTGTCACAGGTGGTATCAGAGCCTAGGTTAGAAACAACTTGGGCAAGTTAGAAACTTTGTTTTAGTACCTTTTGGCATGGTGTTAGGGCGCCATTAAGTGTGATTGCTCCGTCTAAGGTTTAAATTGTAACTCGTTTTGTAGGTTATGGCTGGATCGAGCCCCGAGGGCGGAGGTGTGCCACCTCAGAGACGTTTTCGTGTTGTGGACTACCAGGAGAGACCTGGAGGACCCATTCGCCGTTGGAGTGCCGCTAGTCGGACTCGCCGATGTACCCGATGCCAGAACTACTCGTATATAGATCGAGTAGTCATAGCCGTCCTTGATGAGCGTAGGAGGCTTAGGCGAGCCACCGCTAGGGACCAAACTGAGATGGCACGATTAAGGGGAATTATGCGCATGCAAGCGGACCGAATCCGCGAGCTTGAGGCCGACGTAGTTGAGGAGCAAGAGCGAACCGACGCTCTTAGGGGACAATTGCAAGTAGCCACCGACCGACTCACGAGGGTGACTAGGGTAGTGCGAGATAGGTCGGGAGGCATCATTAACGAGTGCGAGGCGCTCGTCCGAGGTGTGATCGGCGCTAATAGGCAAGTGGAGGCGTCCAGTACTAGTACACCTGATGAGGGGAGCACGCCTAACTCTAGTGGTGGGGGAGAGTCCGTGTGCTCCGTGGGGAACTAGGCTAGGGCTCCTTTGAGCCGTGTTTTGGATCCCATGTGGGGACTAGCTAGGGGAAAGCTACTCGTTAGCTACTTTTGTGTTTTGACCTAGCTTTGTATATGTACTTTTGATTGACCCCGCTACTTTTATGGGAATGTTTGTATATATTTGACCGACTGCTACTGTACAACTTGTTTGATATGCTTATGTGTTATTTGCCTTGATATTCTTGTTTCGTGTTTAATTCTTGATTACTTGCTTACCTTTATTTTCTATTTTTGATACCGTACTTGCGTTTCGGCCCTAGATTGTGAACTTAAGACATGGAAGGGACTCGTAGTGGCCGAGGTCGTGGACGCGGTCTTAGGCAGCCTTCAATTGATAGGGGTACTCAGGAACCCGTGCCTGAACCTAACCCTGGGCCGAGAGTTGACTCGAATGCTCAAGTAGCCTCCGCTATCCAGAGAATAACTGATTTGTTGGCCCACGTAGTGGAGCATCAGGGCCAGCACCCTACCCATAACCCTGGAAACCCTGGTGAACACGTTGAGAGCGAGGATCGAGCCCTCGAAAGGTTCCAAAAGTTCTCTCCTCCGAAATTTCTGGGAGGACCTGATCCGGACGTGGCCGAACGTTGGCTGGAGAAAATGGTAGACATTTTTGCGGCCTTACACTATTCGGAGGAGAGACAGGTTACTTTTGCTGTCTTTCAATTAGAAGGAGCTGCCCGTTCCTGGTGGAACATTATACGAACGAAGTGGGAGAGAGAACTAACGCCGCGGACTTGGGCAAACTTCATAAGGGAATTCAACACGAAGTACTTTCCGCCTTTGGTCCAAGAGAAGAAGGAGGATGAATTCCTCAGACTGCGCCAAGGCACGCAGACGGTGGCCGAGTACGAGAGCCAGTTTACTCGACTGTCGAAGTTCGCCCCTGAACTCATAGTAACGGAGCAAAGGCGAATTCGGCGGTTTACTCAGGGGCTGAACGTAGAGATCCAGAAGGATCTGGCGGTAGCCCAGATCACTACTTTTAGTGAGGCAGTAGAAAAGGCACTGAGGGTAGAGAACGCTAGGCTCCAAGTCAGAAACTTCCAGGTGAGGAAGCGGGGATTCCCTGGAAATAGTTCTAGTCAGGGTGATCGGAGTAACCCTCCTAAGTCTGGACGAGGGTCCGGTGGAGGAAGGTTTGCGGGGCCGTCGAGAGGGAGTTTGGCGAGGGGTGGTTCTTTTGGGCGAGGCCCGCAGGGGAGTGCCTCGCAAGGGAGTTCAGCTTCTGTTTCCCGAGGACCTTGTGGATTCTGCGGGAAACCAAACCATACGGAGACCAATTGCTGGAGGAAGGAGAGGAAGTGCCTGCGCTGTGGAAGTGCGGAGCACCAGATAGCTACTTGTCCAGTCCTACCCCGTGACTCGAGAGTGACCCCACAGTCTTCCAGGGCCAGTTCTAGCCAATCGAAAGTGGAAGGGGCGAAACCGAAAGTGCCCGCTCGGGTGTACTCACTTGAGCAACACCAACTCCCTGACCCATCTGGAGTCGTAGAAGGTACCATTCCTATTTTCCATCGTCTAGCTAGGATTTTGATTGACCCCGGAGCCACCCATTCCTTTGTTAATCCTGATTTCATGTGTGGCATTGATATACAACCTGTTAGTTTACCTTATGACTTGGAAGTTAGTACCCCTACGGGAAATCAACGGTTGATTACTAGTAGGATGTACGTGAATTGTGAGATTTGGGTAGGAGAGAGAAAATTACTGGGAAACTTGGTCAGCTTAGCTATTAAGGGGTACGATGTCATACTAGGTATGGACTGGTTAGCCAAGTACGATGCCCAACTTGACTGTAAGAGGAAGGTAGTGGAATTCCGTATACCGGGGGAGGCTACGTTGAGGCTAGATGTGAGGGGCAGTCTTGCCTCATCTGCGTTGATTTCGGGCATTAGGGCTAGGAAACTATTAAGTAGAGGGGCGCAAGGGTTCCTGGCTTTTTTATAAATACTCCCGTCGATAAGTTAAAGGTAGAGGATGTACCTATTGTGCGTGAATACCCAGACGTATTCCCAGACGAACTAGTAACCCTACCTCCGGAAAGAGAGATAGAGTTTAAGATCGATTTACTACCTGGAGCATCACCTATCTCTAAAACCCCCTATCGAATGGCACCTGCCGAGCTTAAGGAATTGAAATTACAGTTACAGGATTTGTTAGAGCGAGGGTTTATCCGAGAGAGTGGGTCCCCATGGGGAGCCCCTGTGCTATTTGTGAAGAAAAAGGATGGGACATTGAGGTTGTGTATAGATTATCGAGGGTTGAACAATATCACCATTAAGAACAAATACCCACTGCCCCATATTGATGAGTTATTTGACCAGCTACAGGGAGCCGTAGTGTTTTCAAAATTAGACCTCCGTCAGGGATACTACCAATTGTTGATTAGGAGGGAGGATGTACCCAAAACTGCCTTTAATTCTCGATATGGGCATTTCGAATTTGCCGTTATGCCCTTCGGTTTGACCAATGCCCCTGCTGCCTTTATGGACCTGATGCACAGAGTTTTCAAACCCTTCTTGGACCGATTTGTCGTCGTTTTCATTGATGACATTTTGGTCTACTCTAAATCCCGAGAGGAACACGAGGAACATTTGAGGCTAGTCTTACGAACCCTAAGAGATCACCAGTTGTATGCTAAATTCAGTAAGTGTGAATTTTGGCTGGAGAAAATTTCATTCTTAGGGCATGTGATTTCGAAGGAAGGCATTACCGTAGACCCGGCGAAGGTAGAAGCGGTAACTGAGTGGAAACGACCCGAAACTCCCACTGAGGTTCGTAGTTTTCTAGGGTTAGCTGGATATTACCGGCGGTTTATCAAAGACTTTTCGAAACTTGCTAGCCCTTTAACCAATTTGACCAAAAAGAATGGGCGTTTCTTATGGGATTCTAAGTGCGAGAGTAGTTTCCAGGAGTTGAAACGGAAGTTAACCGTAGCCCCTATTCTAGCCCTACCTAATGGAAAAGATAGTTTTTCTGTGTATACGGATGCTTCAGGGGAAGGCTTAGGGTGTGTACTAATGCAGAATAGGAATGTGATTTCCTTTGCCTCTAGGAAACTGAAACTTCATGAGCAAAATTATCCTACCCATGACCTAGAATTGGCCGCAGTTGTCTTCGCCTTGAAAAAGTGGAGACACTACCTGTACGGGGTGACCTTTGAGGTTTATTCCGACCACAAAAGCCTTAAGTACCTATTCTCCCAAAAAGAGCTAAACATGAGGCAGAGACGGTGGATGGAATTCTTAGAAGACTACGACTGTACAATTAATTACCATCCGGGGAAGGCAAATGTAGTAGCTGATGCCTTGAGTCGAAAGGCTCAAATAGCTGGGTTAATGATCAGAGAGTGGGAGATGTTAGAAGCAATAAGTGAGTGGAGCCTTAGGTTGGAACGTCGAAGGGTAATTTTAGGAAACATCAGGATAACCTCTGCTATTCTGGAGCAAGTCAAAGAGGCTCAAAAGGAGGATCCGATGGTCCAAAAATGGAGAGACAAGGTGGAGAAAGGGGAGTTACCTGACTTTAACTTGAGCTTTGAAGGGATATTAAAATATCGGGATCGGATAGTGGTGCCAGAGGACGAAACCCTGAAAAGAGAAATTCTGGAGGAAGCCCATCGATCAAAGTATACGATCCATCCGGGTAGTAATAAGATGTATCAGGAGTTACGGAAATTGTATTGGTGGAATAAATGAAGAGGGAAATAGCCCGTTACGTTCAAACCTGCCTCGTCTGCCAGCAAGTAAAGGCGGAACACCAAAAGCCCTCTGGTTTGTTACAACCCCTAGAGATACCTGAATGGAAGTGGGAAAACATCACGATGGATTTCGTTTCTGGTTTGCCAAGAACCCAAAAAGGACACGATGCCGTGTGGGTGATCGTTGATAGACTCACTAAATCAGCCCATTTCTTACCCATAAACATGAAATACACTCTGGAGAAATTGGCTCAACTGTATATGAGTGAAATTGTGAGACTGCACGGGATTCCTGTGAGTATAGTCTCGGATAGGGATCCGCGTTTCGTGTCTAGATTTTGGCAAAAATTTCAGGAGACCTTGGGAACCAAACTCAACCTAAGTACCACTTACCATCCCCAAACCGATGGACAATCGGAGCGAACCATTCAAACCCTTGAGGACATGTTACGAACCTGTATCTTGGACTTCGGGGGAAATTGGGGGCAACACATGACGTTAGTAGAGTTTGCCTACAACAATAGTTACCACTCTTCAATCCAAATGGCACCATACGAAGCTCTTTATGGCCGGAAATGCCGTTCACCAGTTTATTGGGATGAAGTAGGAGAAAAGAAAGTCTTAGATCCAACGATCATTCCATGGATGGAGGATGCACGAGAAAAGGTTAAACTAATCCGCCAAAGACTCCAAACCGCTCAAAGCCGCCAAAAGAGCTACGCAGACAATCGCAGGAAAGACTTGGAGTTTGAAGTTGGAGACCGAGTGTTTCTTAAGGTCACGCCATTACGAAGTATCACGGCGGGTAGAGGGAAGAAACTGCAACCTAGATTTGTAGGACCCTTTAAAGTCCTCCAAAGAGTTGGAAAAGTGGCGTACCGTCTTGAGTTACCATCCAGTTTATCCAGAATCCACGACGTTTTCCATGTTTCAATGCTTAAAAAGTACCATCCTGATCCAACCCACGTCTTACGAGCGGAGGAGATTGAGGTGGATGAAGCCCTGACCTATGAGGAGAAACCTGTGCAATTACTCGACCGAAAGGTTAAGGAGCTGAGAAATAAAAATATTCCACTGGTGAAGGTTTTATGGAGAAACCACGGTATAGAAGAGGCAACCTGGGAAGTGGAGGAAGAAATGCAAAAGAAATACCCTGAGCTGTTTAGTAACCCAGGTAAGAAATTTCGAGGACGAAATTCTTTAAGGGGGAGAGAGTGTGAGAACCCGTAAATTTTCTTTATTTCTAGGCTTTAAATTATTTATTTGCACCCGTTTTCCACATTTTCTTTATTTTATAAATTTTCTGGACATTTTTATGAGTAAATAGGGTTTTAAAAATATTTTTCTAGTATAGGTCAATTTACGAGATTTTTGGAGTGAATAGTGGACGTGGGACCCGCTAGTGCGTTAAGTGAGAGAAATTCGACCGATTAGGTCAAGTTTTGCGTACAGGGATTTAATTACTAGGTGTTAGTAGGTGATTAGAGGTTACCTAGATGAATTAACCTTGGTAAGTAAGAGGATAGGAATGAAACTTAAAAAGGTGCCACGTGTCGCGAATTTATTGGAAGTTGGACTTTGACCACTTTCTTACAACTTTACCAAAAGGTTAAAATTGACCAAAATCATCTTCATTCTTTAAGCATCTTGGCCGAAAATTTGGGAGAGAAAAGAAGAGAGAAAAGCTTCTACTTTGGTTCCATTTCTTGCTCAATCTTGCAACCCAACCATTAAACTCTCAAATTACTCCATAAAATCCATTTGCTAAGGAGGTTAGAGGTGATTGGTAGAGCTATTTTGGTGGTGGAACACTTAAGCTACAAGCTTTCTTGGGAGTTGAGGTATTTTACTTGGAAACTTCACTTTTGTTTCTAATCATGCTATATTAGTGGCCTATGGTGGCTTAGTAGCTAGATTTATGGATGAATTAGTGGTTTAATTGAAAGTTGAGTAAATTTCTGATTTTTGGGGAATTTTTCTGTTTTATATAATAAATGTTAGTTAGCCTTGGATTGAAGGTTTAGTATTGAGCCAATTGGAGCTCTTGTATGTGAATTGTGATTAATTGTGGAAAATTTCAGCTTTGAACAAAAATTTCAGTTTTAGGGTTTTGGAAATTGGGGCTTTTCTATAATTGATGATTGGAATGGCAATTGGCTTGGAATGAAGGTTATTGAGTAGCCTATGAGTGAATTGTAGTAATTGTGGTTGAATTGGATGGGATTTGATGTTTGTTTGTAGGATGGAAAAGCTGGAATTTAAGGGAAGTGCTGTCAAAATTTCCGCAGGAATTCCTGAGCAGTCTCGGGAAATCTGTTATAACTCGATGTAGGAATATCGGAATTAAGTTCCGTTTGTTGCGTTTTAAACTAGACTCCTAGGGCTACAAACCGTGAAAATTTCAGACCCTAGTTCTGTCTGTGTGATTTATGGTGATTTTCCAAAGTTGACTGAAATTACATACCTGTTCTGTCTTTGACTGGACGATGCTGCGACTTGAGGCTAGAATTTAACTAACTTGTGATTCGAATCTTGTAAACATGTCTTCTAAGTAATTGTACCCCTTTGAATGTATTTTCCGACGGTACAAATTTTATCAATTTTGGACTTAAGATTTGTGAGATATGATTTTTCCAATGAGGGTGCGCAAAACTGGAAAATACTGTTTTCCTAGAATTATTCTTACTTTCCTTTTACCTCTTAGGTTTGAGAGTTTGTTTACACCTTTAGCCTTCAAATCGAAGTATTTTCCCATTTTAAAGCTATAATTGAACTTTACTTGCGTGAATCATGAAGAGACGTTTGGACTCGTATCCGAGTATCATTGGTAATTTCTTGCTTCTTGTAGGTCGGGTTGGTGATCCCGCGACAACCGTCGTGCGAGAAATTGTGATTTGCTTGCTTAAGTGGTGAGTGTACTATGCATGGCTTGTGTTTACTTGGTTGTGTACTTGGATCCTTGAATTGGATAACTTGTGATTATGTGCTTGAGGGAGAGTGTACTTTATCGCTCTCGTTCTCTTATGTGTATAATTGATTACTGGATATGTGTGAATTGAACCGAATACTTGTGAATTGGATTCATGTCTGGCTTCATGTCGTTGTGGGTATGAGCCCTACGACTTTACTGTGATAACTGAGCTCAAGCCTTAATAGCCGTTTATCGAGTCGAGCCGGTAAGGGCCGGTCGATTAGGTAACGTGCCGGAGGTCACTGTGTGTCGAGTGGAGCGTTTTGCTCCGTCGACTTGTGGTATACTCGAGTATTACCCCTGATTACTGTGAGGTGTTCGGGCCCGGTAGGGGAATGTATGGTGGAAGGTATTGGGAGTAAAGTGGTGATCTACGGTCGTACGTGTCCGTTGGACGTTGACGGAGTGTCAACGGGAAGTGATCAAGTGTCGCAAAAGGAAATTGGCTCCCGAGAGCCACCCGTATCCTTTCACTTGTGAAACTAGTTTGGTATTCTTCCTATGTGTGTTATTTGAGTATGATCGAGCATGGCTATTTGTGCGCTTTGAATGTATGAATTTTAGTACCTTCATTGGGCGAAAGCTCACACTCGTACTTTTGTTTTCCTTACAGGGCATGTTATTGGGAACCATGAGTTTTGGCTGAAACGAGTAGAGCTTATTAGGCGATTCTTTTGCATCTTGTATAGCTCCTCGACTTTTTAGGAACCCTAATGTGGGACTTGAACATTTCATTTTGAATTGGGAAAAACCCTAGAGCGGGTTATGTGTATATATTTTCTCATGTATATATGATGTACTTTCTTGGAAATGTACTTGTCTATGCTTAATTAAAGTTTAGCCGTGTTTGGGACGCGTTCGTTCCGTTTTTTTTTCCGTTTTCGTTTTGCGCGCTTGTTGTCCAACTTACTTGTTGGTATATCTCCCGAAAATGTTTATATTTGCGTGTATGTGGACCGTTAGCAGTCCTGGCGAGAGCTGGGCAGGCAGTTCGCTAACCCTTAGGGTACGCCCTAGGGGGAGGTGGGGCTGTCACACATAGGAAGGTCGTTAGATACGCGTCCAAACGACATCACATCAGGTACAGGTAACAGATTCGAGTGTATACAGGAAACAAGTCACCCAGGCCAGAGAACGAGTGTGATAAAGTACACTCTCGTCTCATACAGAATAAACAGATGATACAGTCATTCAAGTCACAATTTGCAAGCACGTATACCAAGTTACGCAACAATTGAGGGGAGTGGTACACTCACCAGTTCAAGCAAAAGACTTCAAAAGTTTTCACCCCAAAGTATGGCTTTAATCACCGAGAAACCCTAGAATAACCAAGGTAAAACAATTATAGTTCCCACATTCATGAATCCAGTAAACGGAATGCGCAAATGAGGCTCAACTACGAGTCATATGCTTATCCGAGTGAACTACTAATACAAAGAGATAAAAGGTGGCTTTGGAGAAAAGGTAACAGTTGGTCCTAAGAATGTGAATGACCCCAAAACCCTTCACTTCTACCAAAAACCATACCTACAATGATTTACTAATTCCAAACTTAAGGTGCAAAATGAAAGTAAGAATAATTCTAAGAAAATAGGATTTTCCAGTTTTGCGCACCACCATTTGAAACATCATATCTCACGATTCTTAAGTCCAAAATTGATAAAATTTATACCGTCAGAAAAGAGACTCAAAGGGGTACAATTTCTCAGAAGACACATTTATAAGATTCAGATCACAAGTCAGTCAAATTTGAGCCTCAAGTCGCTGCTTCATCCAGTAAAAGACAGAACAGGTATGTAATTTCAGTCAACTTTGGAAATTCACCATAAATCACACAGACAGAACTAGGGTTTGAAATTTTCACGGTTTTATAGATCTATGAATCTAGTTTAAAACGCAACCAATAGAACTTAATTACGATATTTCTACAATAAGATATAGCAAATTTCCCAAAACTGCTCAAGGGTTCCTGCGAAAATTTTGACAGCACCTCCCTTTGTTTTCCTTACTTTTCCATCCAAACATCAACACCAATCACTTCTTACTTTCAACCACAAGTGCACCCACAAATCACAAGCTATCAAAGACCCTTAATTAGGGCCACAATACCCTTCAAACACAACCAAGTAGTAGCTCAAATTAGAAACCCTAAAGCTGGAATTTGTGCACATAAGCTGGAATTTCTTTAGGCAAAGTGAACTAACATAAAAACACTAAATTTTTCACATGTCAAAGTTAGTAGATCATAGCCAACCATTAATCACCATATGAGGGCAGAAAATCCCCAATAAATCTGAAATCTACTATAACCCTACCTCAACCATGAAATCTTCCACAAAACAACATATTCCATAACTACAAGCCAATAATTTGCCATTAGTAAGAATAAAGAAAGATTTTTAAGCAAGATACCTTGAAATGTGAGAACTCGAGGAAGAAAAATCCGGTTTTAGGTTTTATTGATTCGCGTGCACACAAAATTCTATATTTTCTTTATTATATTCATTTTACATGTATTTTATAAGTAAATATAGTTTTAAAGTCATTTTTCTAGTATAAGTGAGTTCACGAGAAAATTGGAGCGAATAGCGGATGTGGGACCCGCTAGTGCGTTAAGTGAGAGAAATTCGGCCAATTAGGTTAAGTTGTGCAGTAAGGCATTAAATTATTGAGTGCTAAGAGATAACTAGAGGTTGGTTAGATGCTTGGTCATTAGTAAGCTAAAGGATAAGGAAAAGATCAAAAAAGATGCCACGTGTCGCATTTCTATTGGGCCAAGTTTTGCCTAACTTTCTTACAACTTTACTAAAAGTAAAATTTGACCAAAATCATCTTCATTCTTCAAGCATCTTGGCCGAAATTTTTGAGGGAAAAAAAGGAAAGAAGCCTTCAACTTTTCTTTCAATTTCTTGTCCAAATCTCAAAATCCAACCGATAAAACTTCGAATCTCTCCGTAGAAACAGCTTATTAAGTGAGATTGAAGGTGTTTGTTGAGTGATTTTGCAAGAGAAGCCCTAAGTTGCTACCTTTCTTGGTGATAGAGGTATATTGCTTAGAACTTCAATTTTGTCCATAATAATTGCAAATTAGTGGCTTATAATGGCTAAGGAACTTGTTTTACGGATGATTTTGTGAATTAAAGTGAAGTTTGGTGAATTTATCATTTTCTTGGGAATTTTTCTGATTTCATATGATTATCATAGTTGGCTTGAATTGGTGGCTTAAAATGGTGTAATTGGGTGCTAGTATACGTTAATTGCGGTGAATTGCGGAAAATTTCAGCTTTGTGCGGGTATTGTGACCCTAATGGTGTGTAGTTACTAGTCTTTGGTTGGTATATGAAATTGTGGTTGGATTGGATGAATTGTGTGATTCTTTTGTAGGGTGGAAATGCTGAAATTTAGGGGAAATGCTGTCCGATTTCCGAGAAATTAGGGTTGTGTGAAATCTAGGTTAAGAATGGGTAAATGTGAAAAGCTTTAGGGTTTTCTTGGACTTTTAACCCTAAATTCGATGTATTTTCCATTTTGAACTATAATTGGAGCTATAATTGAATTTTGCTTTAGTGATCCACTTAAGAGGTACTCGACCCGTATTTGAGTTTCAATTTCATTTTTCTTGATTGTATAGGACGTGTGGGTGATCCAAGGCGTCCGCCGGACAGAAATCGGTGAACTTACCTTTTGAAGTAGTGAGTGTACTATTGCATGATTTGAATGCCTAAGTGACTACTTGTCTTTGAAACTGTGATGTGACCAACTGTGAACTGTGTGAATGAGGCGAGAGTGTACTTTACCGCTCTCGTTCTCTTACTGTATAACTGGTTTTCGATATACTTGTGAATCTGTACTGCACTGTGTTTGACTTGAAACTATGAAACTGCACTGTGTTTGACTTGAATCATGGGGCATGAGCCCTACCACTGTACTGTGATCACTGAGCTCAAAACCCTAGTGGAAGTTACTCGGGTCGAGCCAGCAAGGGCCGGTCGATGAGGTAACGACCATAGGGTCACTGTTTGACGAGTGGAGTGTATCTCCTCGTCCCATGGTATACTCGAGTATTACCAACCACTGTTACTGTTGAGGTGTTCGGGCCCGGTAAGGGGAATGTACGGTGGAAGGAACTGGGAGTAAAGTGGGGTCTACGGTCATGGTACTTTCTTTATACGTTGACGGAGGGTCAACGAGGTGCGATCAAGAACTGCAATGGGGAACTGGCTCCTGAGAGCCACCCGTATCCTTTCATTTGAACTGGTTGTGGTATTTGCATTCTGTGATTGATGGTTTGTCTAACTGGGCTTGATTACCTATGAATTTGGGGCTGCATGATTGTTAGTACCTCATTGGGCGAAAGCTCACCCCCGTTACCTTTGTTTTCCTTACAGGCATACTTTTGGAAAAGTTTTGGCTTTGAGAAACGAGTTGAGCTAGTTAGATACTTTTGTTTCTTGGTTTAGCTCCTCAAACACTGGAAGTCCTGTATGTACTTTACATGAATATTCTCTTTTGGATTGTGTACCTCGATAACGTGTATATGTAAAAGATTGTTCATGTAATTGAAGTTACTCTTTGGAATTGTACGTTTAGCCCTATCTAAGGGTCTTTTGCACTTGGTTTATCGTGTGTGGTCGATTAGTAGTCCTAGCGAGAGCTGGGCAGGCAGTCCATTGATACCCTAGGGTTCGCCCTAGGGAGAGGTGGGGCTGTCACATGAAACCTCAAGAAAGATGGTAGCTTAGGTTTCTTCCTCCCAAATTTACTCCACAGCTACCTTGGAAACTACCTTGACTAGCACTTTTATGGAGTGATTTACAAAACTAATGGTTAGAATTCAAGATTTGAGCAAGAAATTGAAAGACAAGGTGAAGGCTCTCTTTTGTTTTTCTCCTGAAGAGGGCCAGCCAAGGGAAGCTTGAAATGGAAGAAAATTGGGTCAAAATTGGAGTTTAGGAAAGTTAAATAAGCTTGGTCAAAGTCCACCCTTCAATAGTGTAGTAACACGTGGCTCTTTAAAGTTCATTCTCATCCTTTTGTCTACCAATGATTCATTTATCTAGCTAGCCTCTAATTATCTCCCAGTACCTTGTAAAATAATATCGGTTAAAGTAAAACTCCAACTAGTGGTCAAAATTTATCGCACTTGCCGCACTAGCGGGTCCCACGTCCATAATACATTCTAAAACGTGACATGTACTAATTTATACGAGGAAAATGATTTAAACACTATACTCACTTATAAAAATCTTTGAAAAATTTAATATAATAACATGAAATAAAGAAAATGAATGTGAAGAAATAAACTAAATATAACCTAGTTTTCCGGGTTCTCACAATCACACTCATTCTCTTGCCTGTGTGACTGTTTACTATATAAACTGGAACTTGTTAGTGTGCCTGATCTGATATCATTTGGAAGTGTACTCCAACGACTTCTTGTTAAACCTGAGCTCAACCTCATGGGGAGTCAATTGAATCGAGCCAGCAAGGGCTTGGTCGAGGAAAATTGACAAACCATGGGGACTGTTCCTGAGAAATCTTTGGGTATTGGAGACTCTAGATTTCCGGATACTCGAGTATTACCACCCACTGTTATTGTTGAGGTGTTCGGGCCCGGCAAGGGGTATGTTTGGTGGATGGATTTTGGTGTAACGTGGTGCTCTACTGGACTGGTTACTGTACTTGAAAGTTGACGAAGTGTCAACTACTACTCGATCAAGCTCTAGTGAAGAAAAGGGAATTTGGCTCTGGAGAGCCACCTGTATCCTTTCTATTTGAAGTGTTCACTCATGTTCTTGTCTAGTGTGTATATTTGCCTAATTAAAAGTGAAGTCCCATGAATTTTTAATTGCTTGCACTTGTGGTACCTCATTGAGCGCAAGCTCATCCCGTTCCCGTTACTTTGTTTTCTTTAGAGGAATACTACTATGGAAATCATGATTTTTGGAAAGGAACGTTGAGCTAGTAGATGTATATGATTTTGTTGAGCTCCTTTGTAACAAAACCCAAGTCGTATTTTGTATATGTATGAAGAATGAATACTATGGCTTGTATTTCAGGTTCGTTTGTTGAAGCTCAGATGTATATATGTATTTAAGTGCTTAATTATGTATATTAAGTGTATTTGTTGAGATGATACGTTGTTATGGCTCTGGTGAACGTTTCTTGTATCCATTGGGGAAATCGAGCGAGCACGGATCTTGAACGAGGAAGAAAAGTATTTTGGCGGGAAACTATTCACCGAATCCGGCCGTATATTCGGCCAGTTCTTGGCCGGATTGGCAGGGGAGATTGAAAATTTTGGTTTCGCCACTGCCTCGAATCCGGCCAGTAATCCTGCCGGATTGTGACGTGGCAACGGCACTTTCATTGTGTTTCGATTTCATTGGCGCATCATATCAAAGTTCTATTGCATCACTTAGTTTAGTTAATTTGGTTTCTGAGAGTTCGTTTTCTACAAGTCTTTTGTGCGTTTTGTAGGGTTTATGTATGTTCCGGATCCGTAGTCCCGGCGAGAGTTGGGCAGGCGGTCCGCCGAATCCTTTGGTTCGCCTTAGGAAGAGGTGGGGCTGTCACATAAACCCCACATAACACGCGATAAAACCGCAAGAAAATGAACGATCGGAAGTTGGCAATAGAACGTCGAGAAAATGAACCGTCGGAAACTAAACGCACTGCGGCCACGTCACAATCCGACCGGATTCAAGGCAGTAGCCGTCCAACTTTTTTTTCCAATTGCCCTGCCAATCCGGCTAAGTATCCAACCAAGATTTGGTCGGATATATGGGCGGATTCCTGCCAAAATTTCCCGCCAGGACTTTTGTTTCTTCCATTCAAGCTTCGCTCATGCCCAATTCCCCAACAGTTACAAGTAAAGTTCACATAAGTCCAAAGAACGTACATTCTCAGACAAACACACGTAAAAGACATGATTATATCACTTGTATACATACTTTAGAAACTTTACAAGTCGAGATGTGATACTTGATCAAAATACAATTAGGGTTTCTGTTACAGAGGAGCGTAAACAAAAGAAGGTCTATAACTAGCTCAACTCTTATCTTCAAAATCATAGTTTCAAAGTTTGTTCCCTGTAAGGAAAACAAAGATAACGGGTGTGAGCTTACGCTCAATGAGGTACCAAAAGTACAAACAGTTATGAATCATGGAGCTTTACTTTTAATCAATCAAATATACACACCAAATAAGGAAATGAATAAACATCTCAAATAAAAAGGATACAGATGGCTCTCAAGAGCCAAATCCCCGTTGCAGTACTTGATCCACCCCGTTGACTCTCTGTCAACGTTTAAAGAACAAACATGACCGTAGATCCCACTTTACACCAAATTCCGTCTACCAAACATACCCCTTGTTGGGCCTGAACGCCTGAACAGGAACAGAGGTGGTAATACTCCAATATACCAGAAATCCAGAGTCTCCAATACTCAAAGATTCCAAAGAAATAGGCCCCAATGGCTTGTTAATTTTCCTCGACCAAGCCCTTGCTGGCTCGATTCAATTAACTACCAATGGGGTTGAGCTCAGATTCATAGGAAGGTCATTGGATACAAGCCTCCAAACGACGTCATATCAGGCACAGGTAACAAATTCAAGTTTATAAAGTAACAGTCAAATAAGCCAGAGAGACGAGTGTGATAAAGTACACCCTCATCTCGTCCAGAATAAATAGATGGTACAGTCATTCATGTCACAATCTTAGGTACAAGTAAATCAATTAAAGCAACAAATCATGCGAGTGGTACACTCACCAGTTCAAGCAAGGATAACTTCAAAAGTTTCCTCCAAAAGTATGTCTTTGATCAACGGCAACGTCCTAACAACCAAGGAAAAACAATTGAGACTCAACTCCAAACCCCTAGTGAACTACTAGGGCAAAGATACAAAAAATGTGATTTTGGGGCGAAAAGGAAAACTTGTGGTCCTAGGGACAAGAACAACCCAAAAGCCTTTCATTTCTACCCAAAATCAACCCAAACTCGAAAAACCAAACGGTCTCAAAAATTGGACAGCATTTCCCCTTACTTTCTTTACTTTTCCACCCTACAATCATTCACCAAATCCAACATCTCAATTCAGCCACATGCACATACAAATCATAAGTTATTAAACACCCTTAATTAGGGCCATAATACCCTTCAATATATCACCAAATGAAAGCTCCAAAAACCAACCACAATCAAGCTCCCAAATGGAAACCCTAATTTGAAATTTATACACACAAGCTGAAAATTTCTTTAGACAAGTTAAACTAGCCTATAAAACTTCAATATTTCACATAGCAAAGCTATCAAAACATGGACAACTCTCTAGCATCATACATGAGTAGAAAATTCACCATAAAAAACTGAAAATTTTCATCACACCACTTCAAACCATAATATGCCTCATAAAACTACATGTTTTGCAACCCTAAACCACAAGTATGCTAGTATTAGAAGTAAAGGGGGATTTCTTGGCAAAGTTACCTTAGAACCTCAAGAAAGATGGAAACTTAGGGCTTCTTCCTCTAAAATCACTCCACCAAAACCTTTAAACCTCCTTAGTGAGCAACCTTTATGGAGTAATTTGCAATTTGGTTGGTTGAAACTCAAGATTTATGCACAAAGTTGAGGTTGAAGTTGAAGGTCTCTCTTGTTTTTTTCATCTCCAAGGTTCGGCCAAAGCAAGTGCAAAATGAAGAAATTTTTGGTCAAATTTGGTATTTAGTAAAGGTGAAGAAAGGTTGGTCAAAGTCCAACTTCCAAGGGTTGCTTGACATTTGGCTTCTTAAGGTTTAATCTCATCTTTTGTCTTCCAATGGTTAATCTATCTAACTAACCTCTAATTATCTCCTAGCACCTTGGAAAATAATATCTCTTTATACAAAACTTCACCTAGTCGTCAAAATTTATCGCACTTACCGCACTAGCGGGTCCCACATCCAATATACACTACCAACGTAATATGAACTAACTTATACTAGAAAAATGATTTAAAGACCATTCTCACTTATAAAAATCTCTGGAAATTAATATAATGAAGTAAAGTAAAGAAAATTCATACGAAGAAATAAAATAAAATAATATAAAAATAAGGGAATTTTGCGGGTCCTCACATGAAAAATTCCTTACAAAATTTAATTAATTCATGTCTTGTCTAAATCTAATGAAACAACGCATGACTTAGGCTATTTATAGCCTTTACAAGGACGGCAAGACCTAACTCAATGAGAAAACTCTAATTAAGCTTTATCCCTAAGTCGGCTATAACAAATGACTAAACCTATAGCTAGGAAACTAACTGCTAAATTGGCTCAACCATTACTAACTCAAATCACCTCCTGTAAGGTCCATATGACCTAGGCCATGTAAGCTACCAACTAACTCTAGTTAGTGATGACAATTAACATAAATGGCTGGAAATAACATAAACACATGATACTGAGAACTTAATAACTAAGAAAACACACTAATCTTCAAGAAAGGGATGGCTGGAATGTTGGACTTCAATTAATTATCCATCTTCATGACTTGAACATGAACCATGGATCCTATGTTCACTTCATTCCCCTCCTCTTGAAAGTGATTTGCCCACAAATCGACGGATTGGAGAAAATGCAGCACTTTAAGCAATACTTTCATTCGAGCATACCACGTTGTATGATGCTTATGCTACTACAAGAAGATCATAAGCAAAGTCTCAAACCAAGGAATGTACCAATGCATATGAAGCTGGTTACAATGCCATTTTGCTCTTAGTCTCTCACGGACATTCTCTACAAGCGCGCAAATCAACCTTTTGTCATGGATTGTTACATTTGGACCTATAAAAGAAATCAACACAATTAGTACTTATAGGTATAAAACTGCTTGAAACTCCCCATTTGCATGTACTTAATAAGGATCTTCATAGCAATGCTCAAAGAGACTAGAAAAACTCCTAATCTAGTTATACAAGGTAGTAAAATCCATCACTAGTTGATGTTTATGTGGCACATCTTTACAACTTTACACATCTTGCATGGATGAAACTAAACAAGAATGGACAGCCTTTAGAATCTACAAATAAAACAACGAAGTGAGTGCCCAAAGGAACTAGAAAATGGACAACGAAAGAATGGAACATCAAGATCAAATTTAAAAGGAAGTATGGAACAAAGCTTGAGTGTAGTTACTCCTTTTGACACGATAATTGGCTAATCAACAAGTAAACTATCCCTACCTTGAAGTTTGAACACATATTGATAGCAAAAAAAAGCCACTTAAGAGTCCAACACCATGAAAGCTCTTTAACTCTCCAATGGATGTAGGAATGGAACAATGTAAGACCAAAGTGATTACACTTTTCTTAACCTACACAAAATAAGAAACATTAAAAAAGAAAAGTTAAGATAGTAAATACAATAAGAATCTCTCCTTACATCCTTACATTTTGCAATAAACGTCAGCTTTCTCTCTTTCCTTCCATTATGGCAGAACCATGCATGGAATTTTCCACGCTCGACTCTTTTGAATTCACTCTCTTTTTCTTTGACATTTTCCTGAACTTTTTCCTAACTTGTACTCTCAAGTTTCACCTCTACACTTTCACAACTACGCTCAGCTTTCTCTTTCTCAAGCTTTTCTTGTAGGAGGTGTTGATAAGTCTCCCCTACTTGACTAAATCCTTCATCTATGGATGATGTATCTGCATGCTTAGTTGTCGAATGAATCTCCTCCCTTCTCCTTGAATATGTTGACCTTGAAGAGATAGATTGGACCTTGGAATTAAATTGCGTAGAACCCCTCCTTTTGACATCCTGTTCACCATGCGGTCAAGGCGTCTATGATGAGGCTCGAAAGCTTCATGCAAAACTTGCTGAAACATACTCGTCATATCCTCCAGAGTAAAATCACATTTAACATGTGGGAACTTCCTACACCTTTGCTTGACATGTTAAGGTAACCTGCAAAAATAGTAAACAAAGAAACAAGTATGCTTTCCTCACACACTCCCTTAGTGTTTACACTCAACACTTGCATATGCACTAAATCACTCCAGTGAGCTCACAATCAAGCTCTAACGGATGTTACTTGCTAGCCTTGAATAATTTAGAGCTATTCTCAACATGAAGCTCTACTTATCAAGTAGCATCACAAGATTGTAGCTTGGTCAGAATTTTAAGAGAAAAACAAGAGTCGGAACATGGACAAAAAAGGTGCTAGAAATTTGCAGAAATTAGACCTCAAGAATGCTAGGAAAAAAAGTATACAACAATGCTAGAAATTTGTAGATTTACTTGTGTAAAACCAGAATGAGACTTGACAGACCCTAGTGATTATGGTTCAAGATCTGACCAGATTTTGGTGTTAATGGTGCAGATTTTGAACTTGAAATTTGATACACTTTAACACTTAAATTCTTGCTGAAAAATTACCTTGCAAAACCTGTTTGGACTTGGACAAAATTGACCGCAAAAATCTGGAAAGTATTGGATTTGGACAAGGAAATTAGAATTAGGAAACTAAGGGCTCTTGTAATCCAAAACTGATTTGAACTTGTTTTGGTTCACCAAACTCAATTAAAAACTGGCAACAAATTGGCAAAAAATTTTGGAACCTAGGAGCTCTACCCGATTGTATGCTTGGCTAGAAAATTGGACACCTAATCCGAATTTCCTTTGGAATTAATGTGAGGACCCAAAAAAATTTCTTTATTTTATTTTATTTCTTCGAATACATTTTTTTACTTTACTTTATTGCCTTAATTTCCTAGATATTTTATAAGAGAGTTAATATTTTTAATCATTTTCTTGTACAAGTTAGTACATGTTAAGTTCGAAGTGCATTATGGAAGTAGGACCCACTAATGAGGTATGTGCCGATAAATTTTTGAAGATTAGGAGGAGTTTTGTGCAAAGGGATATTATTTTACAAGGTGCTAAGGGATAATTAGAGGTTGGCAAGATATTTTAGCATTTGGGAGACAATAGGATGAGGATTAACCATAGAATACCTTTCTTAACCTTTTATTAACAAAAAAAATTGGCCAAAATCCTATCATCTTTCCCTCTCCTTTGGCTGACTTCTTGAGCAAGGAAAAAGAGAGAAAAACTTCATCTTGCACCTTCTAATCTTTCTTGAATCTTTAAAGTTTCACCATAAACTTGCAATCCAAACCATAAAAAATGACCTTTTGGGAGGATTAAGGAATTTGGTGGCGGGATTTGGAAGGATGTGAGAACCCGAAAATTTTCTTTATTTCTAGGCATTATTTTATTTCTTTGCACACGTTTTATATATTTTCTTTATTCTATTAATTTTCTAGATATTTTTATAAGTAAATATAGTTTTTAAATCATTTTTCTAGAATAAGTTAGTTCGTGAGATATTAGCAATGTATATTGGACGTGGGACCCGCTAGTGCGCTAAGCACGATAAATTTTGTCGACTAGGTCAAGTTTTGTATTCATGGATATTATTTCACCAGGTATTAGGAGATAATTAGAGGTTAGTTAGGTATTTAACCATGGGTAAGCAAGAGGATAGGAATAACCCTTAATGACGCCACATGTCGCATTACTATTCGAAGTTGGACTTTGACCACCTTTCTTTACCTTACTAAAACATCAATTTTGACCCAAAATCATCTCCATTTTTCTTCCTTTTGGCCGAGCTTCTTGAGAGGAAAGAAGAGAGAGACCTTCAACCTTTGTCTTCCATTTCTTGCTTACATCTTCAAATCCAACCACTAAAATCTCAAATTTGTCCATCAAAGTGACTTGCTAAGGAAGCTTAAAGACATTGGTGGATTGTTTTGGAAGAGGAAACCCTAAGCTACTACCTTTCTTGAGGTTTCAAGGTACTTTGCTTAGAAACTACTTCTTTGATTGTAATAATGGTAAATTAGTGGCATTTAGTGGCTAAGTATGTTGTTTGTGGAAGGTTTCATGGTTTAAAGTGGAGTTTTGATAAATTTCAGATTTATTGGTGATTTTTCTGTTCTTATATGATGATTAATGGTTGACTATGGAATGATAGCTTTTTATGGTGTAAAATGGAGCTTTTGTGTGTTGGTTGTGATTGTTTGCGGAAAATTTCAGTTTTAGGGCTTCTAATTAGGGCTTTGCTAGGGTTGGTTGTAGAGTTTTTGTTTGATTAAGATTGAAGGGTATTGTAACCCTAATATGGTGTGTTGTATAGCCTATAATTTGTAGGTGTGCTTGTGGTTGTTTGGGATGAAGTTTGATGGTTATTTGTAGGATGGAAAAGTATGAAATTTAGGGGGAAATGCTGTCCAAAGGTTGAGGATATTGGATTTCTTTGAGTTTAGGTTGAGGTTAAGTAGAAATGAAAGGTTTTGGGCTTGTTTAAGCTTTTAGCCCTAAACGTTATTTAATTTTCCCTTCCAAGTTATATTTGTCTTGCATTAGTAGTTCATTGAATAAGTATACGACTCGTGTTCAAGTCTCAATTGTTGTTTCTTACTTGTTTTAGGACGTGCCGGTGATCCAAGGCCCACGTCGGACAGAAATTTGTGAACTTGCTTTGCTTGAGCTGGTAAGTGTACCATTGCATTATTCAATGCTTAAATGATTGTTTGTTCTTGAATCTTTGGACTGAATGATTGTGAACCCTGTTGCATGAGACGAGTGTACTTTATCGCTCTCGTTCTCTTACATGAGACGCGGAATTAGGCAACTTTCGACTGAAAAGGGTAATCGGGAAACCACGCCTGAAGCTAATCCTGAGCCTAGAGTCGACCCTAATGCTCAGGTAGCCACTGCTATTCAGCGAATGACTGACCTGTTGGCCCACGTAGTGGAACACTAGGGCCAACACCCTGTTCACCAACCTGGGAACCCTAGCGATCATATAGAGGGTGAGGACCGAACCCTCGAAAGATTCCAAAAGTTCTCCCCTCCAAAATTCCTTGAGGGACCAGACCCAGACTTGGCCGAAAGGTGGTTGAAGAAGATGATAGATATCTTTGCGGCTTTATGCTATTCGGAGGAGAGACAGGTCACTTTTGCTGTCTTTCAGTTGGAGGGGGCCGCCCGTTCTTGGTGGAACGTTATTCGAACAAAGTGGGAGAGAGAGCAAATGCCAAGAACATGGGTAAACTTCATGAGGGAGTTCAATGTGAAGTACTTTCCACCCTTAGTTCAAGAAAAGAAAGAGGACGAGTTCATTAGGCTTTGCCAGGGAACTCAAACGGTGGCCGAGTATGAAAGCCAATTTACTCGACTGTCTAAGTTCGCCCTTGAACTTATTATAACTGAACAAAGGAGGATACGGCCAATTTATTCAGGGGTTAAATGTGGAAATTCAAAAGGTCTTGGCGGTAGCTCAGATTAATACTTTTAGTGAGGCGGTGGAGAAAGCATTGCGAGTTGAAAACGCGAGACTTCAAGTTAGAAACTTCCAGGTGAGGAAACGGGGATTTCCTGGAAGTAGTTCAGGGTAAGGTGAGAAGGGTAACCCTCTCAAGTCTGGAAGAGGGACCTCGCCAAAGGGTGGTTCAGTTGGACAAGGCCAGCAGAGAAGTGCCTCACAAGGAAGCTCAGCCTCTGTTTCCCGGGGTCCTTGTGGATTTTGTGGGAAACCGAACCACACGGAGGAAGGAAAGGAAATGCTTACGCTGTGGGAGTGTGGAGCATCAAATTGCTAACTGTCCGGTTTTACCTCGAGAGGCGAGAGTAACTCCGCAATCCTCAAAGGCCAACTCGGGGCAATCTAAGGTGGACGGGACGAGACCTAAAGTGCCAGCTCAGGTGTACTCCCTTGAGCAACATCAAGTCCCTGACTCATCTGGGGTCGTAGAAGGTACGATCCCTGTCTTCCACCGTTTAGAAGGCGAGAGCTGGACAGGCAGTTCGCTAACCCTTAGGGTACGCCCTAGGGGAAGGTGGGGCGGTCACAAAGAAAGAAGTACTTGATTTTCATTCTTCTTAGGGTATTAAGGTAACTATATCAAGAAGCCCTCTTTTCTTTTATTACTTGCACATGAGTGGATTTAAGGTTTGATTTTGGTAGTTTACATGGAAAAATTTCATGGTTTAAGTGGTGATTGAAAAATTTCAGCTTTGATAGTGAAATTTCAGCCTTGACATGATGGTTTGAGTTTTACTATGATCTAGTAGCTTTGCCATGTGAATTTTCTAGCTTTTATATGTTATTTTGGCTTGCCTATGGAAAATTTCAGCTTGTAGTTGAAAATTTCAGCTTAGGGTTTCCAAAATTTCAGCTTTGTTGTGGTTGATATTGAGCTAGAACATTGGCTATATTGGATGGTTTTGTGACCTTAAACAAGTGTACTTTATAGCTTATAACTTGTGGTTGTGATTGAGGTTGGATTGATATGAAAATAGGTGTTGAGTTTGGATGGAAAAGTAAAGAAAATAAGGGGAAGTATTGCTGAAATTTTTATTACTTCCTTTCTTTTGAAATAAGTGATGTTAGAGGGGTGATTTTGGGTTGGTTGGACTTAGGTTACATGTGATTTCTTGAGTGCACTTTGGTGGTGGTGTACAAGCTGAAATTTTGACCAAACCATGTGAAAAATAAGAAGAAAAGTAATGGTTTCTTCTAGCATGCTTTCTAGTTGCATTTGTTCCACTTTAAGCTCGAGGTTGGTTATCTTCTTAGCTATTTTGCTGCTGGAAATTTCCAGCCATGAAGTGGAGTGAGGAACTCCTTGGTTACTCATGTCCCTTGGGTCCAATTGCTCTCTTTTCACTCCAAAACCAGATTTGAAACTTTGCTCTAGTAGTTACTTGGATTTTCTTTGGTTCACCTAAGCTTTGGATGGTTGAACCATAATACTTTTATCTTGGTTGTTCTTGGGGTTTGTTGGTGATCAAGGGCATAACCCGGGGACGAACTTTTGACGTTATGTTGCTTGAACTGGTGAGTGTACCACTCGCATGACTTGTTGCTTAAATGATTTACTTGTGATTGAAATTTATGATTTGAATGACTGTGGCTTTAGTTTATCCTGGACGAGACGGGTGTGTACTTTATCACACTCGCTTCCACTTAACTGTTTGACTGGCCTACTATTCAATTAAAATCTGTTACTTGTGTATGAATTTGATGTCATTTGGAGCCTAGTATCGGATGACCTTACTATGAAATTTGAGCTTAAACCTCTTTGGTAGTTAATCGAATCGAGCCAGCAAGGGGTTGGTCGAGGTAGATTGACGAACTATGAGGAAATTGTCACTGATTCACTGAATACTGAAACCTTCTGATATTTGGTATACTCGAGTATTACCACCACTGTTTCTGTATGGTGTTTGGGCCCGGTAAGGGGTATGTATGGTGGACGGAAACTGGTGTAAAGTGGAGATCTACGGTCATTGTTTTGCTTCTTTAAACATTGATGGAGTGTCAACGGGTTTGGATCAAGTTAATGAAATGGGGAATTTGGCTCTTGAGAGCTATCTGTATCCTTTTACTTGAACTGCTCTATATAAGTTGTGGTGTTTACTTATTCCATTAGTTGATGCTTATATTTGATAGATTAAAATTTTAACTAAGTGATTTGTGTCCGCGTGACCTTTTGGTACCTCATTGGGCGAAAGCTCACCCCGTTACCTTTGTTTTCCTTATAGGGGCGAAGTTTTGGGAGCGTGATTTTGGGGAAAGAGTTGAGCTAGTTATAGTTTTGTTTTTGTTTAAACTCCTCTGTATTAGTAAACCTCACATGTATTTGTATAAGTTTGGATACTCTGGCTTGTACTTTAAGTTTGAATCGTTACTGACTCCATTGTATATAGTTCTGGGTTGATGAATAGAAGTTAAATTGCGCGTATTAGCACTTTCTGTAAATTTTGGTTTAGTAGTCCTGACGAGAGCTGGGCAGGCAGTCAGCTAACCTTTGGGCTACGCCCTAAGGGAAGGTGCGGCTGTCACAATCAACCTAGGAAGCAAGATACTATTTAAGAGATGTTTCCTAAGTGTATTTTGGATTTTGTGTGAGAACCCGAAAATTTTCACATTTTTCAAGTATTATTTTATTTCCTCGCCCATATTTTTATACTGTCCTTGAAAATATTAAATGTTTTATACATTTTACAAGTAAGTATAATTTTTAAATCATTTTCCTAGTATAAGTTAGTGTACGTTAATTCGAAGTGCATTTTTCGACGTGGGACCCGCTAGTGCGATATAATTTTGCCGATTAGGTGATGAGATACTAAGTGATATTATTTTCCATGGTGCTAGGAGATAATTAGAGGTTGGTTAAATAGATGACTCATTGGAGGAGAGAAGATAAGTTTGGAAACTTCAAGATGCCATGTGTCATGCTTTGATTGGAAGTTGGACTTTTGACCAAGAAGATTAACCTTTACCAAAACCAATTTTTGACCAATTTTCCTTCCATTTTGCCCTTGCCTTGGCCGAACCTCTTGACAAGAAAACAAGAGAGAGCTTCTTCCATTTCTAGCTTCCAAATTCACTCAAATCTTGAGTTCCAACCGACCAAATCGCAAACCCTTCCATACAAGTGACCACTAAGGGAAACTAAGGGCTTTGGTGGAGTTGATTTGGAGGAGAAAGACTAAGCTACCACTTTCCTTGAGGTTCTAAGGTAAATTTGCTAAGAACACCCCTCTTTGCTTCTAATAGATGGAAATTAGTGGCTTGTGGTTGCCACTTTGGTGGTTTTGTGCATTATTTCTTGGTTATGAGTAGTGATATGTGGATTTTTAGTTTATAGTGAATTTTTCTGCCCTGTTCTGACCAGTGTTGTTCGGCCATGATGGAGGCCGAATTGGCCTTAGCTCAAAACATGAAAGTTGTAGAGAATTGAATGTAGATTATGCCTGTAAAATTTCCGCTCAATCGGAGCACTGTAACCTGTGAAATGACTATTTTACCCCTGCTGCCCTGTTTCTGCCAAAACTGGAAATCAGCATCTGTAATTGGCTCTTTTGGCTGGGAAGATGAATGAATTAGCTTTTAATGCCTTCTTAAGAATTGTAGCCTTGTAGCTTAGCTTTCTAATGGCTTTGGAATCAACTGAATCGGAGTTGTGTGTGCTGAGATATGACTAAATAAATCAGGACTGCTAGTTGAATTTCACAGTGAGCTTTGAACTGGAATATCTGGGTTTGTTTGGGGTAAATTTGACTAGGTTACGTTGAGAACTGGGTTGCGGTATCTTCATAAGCATTGTAGAGCTATGTCTTAGCTTCGAAACGGTATAAAGTTTACCTCAATACGATTGGTGTAGCTTCGGTTGTGACCAATACGCTAAAAGATGTCAAACCTGTCATTTTGTTCCTTGTCTTAAACCTTAATCCCGATCCCTTTTCTAGTTTGGTTTTGTAATTGAATGACTTTTAGCCTTTTTAACGACTATTGTAATGAGATTATTTGTATGTGATTTTGGGGGCTGATTGAGGAAAATAATGAAGCCATAAATGGCTGGAAAATAGGTAAATACAAAGGGCGTGCTGCCCGAATTTGCACTCAAATGGCGATTTCAAAATTTTAAGAGCGGACATAAGTTTTACGACTATTTTACTCATGTCTTTTGGACTAAATGCACTCTTTTCACTTTCAAAATCATACTTATATTTCGTACTAGTAATTATTCGGATTTTCCTTGATTCATCAAACATTTTATTGGTTGGACCATAATATGTTCTCATGATTATTCTTAGGGTTGCTTGGTGACTAAGGGTGATATCCGAAAGGATACTTTGGACGTTTTGCTTATTTAGGTGAGTGTTCTATATACAATTTGTTTCTAATGATTATGTGAACTATTGTGACTATTTGGATTGTTGTTGTAATACGTGATTGAAGTATGTTATGTTTCCAATATTTTCAGAAATGATTTTTGCTAGGCGAGTGTGTACTTTATCGCACTCGACCTAAATGAACGTGAAATTTCAATGATTGAATGATTAAATGTTACTTGTGCATGAATGTAAGCCTTCTGGCTGAACTGGGCCCTTGCCCTTTGTTACTGGTTGACTCGAGCCAGAAGCGGACTCGGTCGGGCGATTAGTGACCCTGGGTGAATGTTTGGTATACTCGAGTATGACCACGAAGTTGGCGGAGACTGGGGAACGAAATGAATGAACGAACGACAAGAAAATGAAGGAGTTTTTCATTTACAAACAATGTTTTAATGATCGGAGAAATAAGGAAATATTAGGCGAATGAATGAACGAACGAACGAATAGCTCCTCGTGAGCATGTATCCTTTTATTGTATGTGTTACTATTGCTTTATAGCGTAAATGTTATCTGGATTACTTGTTATTACATGCTTAATGTCCTTGTTTAACTGCTTGGTTGTGTATATAGAATCTCGCTGGGCTTTTAGCTTATTCCACGCCATTTGTTTTCCTTACAGGGGTTGCGAGCGGGGCGAGAGACCTGTATAGCATAGCATAGTAGTCCCTTTTGTATATTTTGGCTTTTGTACTCGCTCTAGTGCTTGGATAGGGTTGGAGTGTATTGAGAATGTAAAGCTTTTGGTTTTGGAACTGTACTTCTGTTCGAGATGGGGATGAATGTAAGGATATGTTTCAATTTGGGGTATTGTGTTTTGTTTCGTTTTTCTTTCTTCGAGATTATATTTTATTTTGGTTCGGAGAGAGTGATCGAGTCCTGGCGAGAGTTGGGCAGGCGGTCCGCCGAACCCTTTGGTTCGCCTTAGGGGAAGGTGGGGCTGTCACATTTTGGTAGCTGGAAAAGTCAACCAAATCAAACAAATCTTCTATGTCTAGCTGTGATAACTCGAAAAAAAATCCGATTTTAGGGTTTTATCGATTTTCGTGCACACATTTTTTTTATTTTCTTTATTATGTTCATTTTACATATATTTTATAAGTAAATATAGTTTTTAAACCATTTTTCTAGTATAAGTGAGTTCACGAGAGATTTGGAGCGAATAGCGGATGTGGGACCCGCTAGTGCGTTAAGTGAGAGAAATTCGGCCAATTAGGTTAAGTTGTGCAGTAAGGCATTAAATTACTAGGTGCTAAGTGATAATTAGAGGTTGGTTAGATATTTGGTCATTAGTAAGCTAAAGGATAAGAAAGAAATCCAAAAGTGCCACGTGTCGCAACGGGATTGGGCCAAGTTTTGCCTAACTTTTCCTTAACTTTACCAAAAGCTAATTTTGACCAAAATCATCTTCATTTTAGCATCCTCTTGGCTGAAACTTGAAGGGAAAGAAAAGAGTGAGAGTTTCAACCATTGGCTTCAATTTCTTGTCCAAATCTTGAAAACCAACCGATAAAAATCCGAATTCCTCCGTAGAAATCGCTTATTAAGTGAGATTGAAGGTGCTTGTGGAGTGATTTTGCAAAGGAAAGCTCTAAGTTGCTATCTTTCTTGAGGTTAAGGTATTTTTGCTTGGAACTTAACTTTTGTTCATAATAAATGGCGAATTAGTGGCTTGTAGTAGTTAAATAGCTTGTTTTGTAGATGATTTCATGGATTGAAGTGAAGTTAGGTGAATTTCGTATTTTCTTTGGAATTTTTCTGTTTTCTTATGATGATCATAGTTGGCTTGAATTGATGGCTTAATATGGTATAGAATTGGAGCTAGTGTGTGTTAATTGTGGTTACTTGCGGAAAATTTCAGCTTTGTACACAAGATTCCAGCTTAGGGTTACATGTGGAGTAATCTGCCCTGTTTTTTGTACTGTATGTTCATCCTTGAGGAAGGCCGAATCAGCCCTTACTCAAAACATGAAAGTTGTAGGTATTTGAGTTAGCTAGCTACTGGTAAAAGTTCAGCTCAATCGGAGCATGGTAGCATGTGAAATGACCGCAATACCCTGACTGCCACAAGCTGCAATTCGTAAACAGTTTTGTGAATTCACCAGTTTGGGCTGCATTTTTTACCCTGGTTCGTATCCAATTAGCTTTTGGCCAAACACAAAACTTGTATCCCTATATTTTAGCTTTCCAAAGCCTCTGAAAACACCCCAAACGGAGTTGTGTAGCCTGAGTTATTGCCGGTTAAAGTCAGTGCTGACAACCAGACTGATCATAAACTTTTGGATCTGTGATTGGCAAATTCGACTTAGATAAACTATAAATTAGGTTAGGTGGCCTTCATGAAAGTTGTTCCCCCCTGTCTTAGCTTCGAAATGGTATAAGGGTCACCCCGATTCGATAACCATAGCTCCGGTTATGACTAAAATACTACGAGATGCCAAATCTGCCATTTAGCTTTTGTCTTCAAAATTGATATTTGCTTGTACTATTGCACTTGTGTTGTACTTGGATGATTTTGGAGCCTAATGGAAGGGCTATTGTGGTAACCTTACTTGTGTGTATTGTGGGGCTGAATTAAGGAAAAGAATGAAGCCATAAATGGCTGGAAATTTGGTAAACACAAAGGGCGTGCTGCCCAAATTTGCACTCAAGGGTTAAGTAGAATTACACTTGTCTTGAGTACGGTTTTGAGGACGAGTCTAACTCGATTTGTCTAGGTTATTCGAGTTTCCTTTTGTGGAGATATATAGTTGAATTTCGGCCGAAACTTGTACCCTTGGAATTTAACAACTGATAGAAATACGTTTCTTTCATTACTTCGACCCAAACGGCATTTTTCACATATAATGGCTTCAAAATTTCACCGTTTGAAAAGTGATCAAGGGTTTTACGAATAGTCTCTAAATAAGTCTCAATTACTTGATTCTCGTTAAACGAAATGTTTAAGTTTCGAGCCTTAGTTACTTTTCAATGCTCTTAAACAATATTTCCTCGCAGATTTGAACTCCAAGAGCGGAGTAATACCCAAACCTACGTGTAAAGGCACTGCATCTGTTGTGAGTGTACCACTCCCCTCTTTTCTTGCTTAACTTGGTTTTTGTTCATGCAATCTGTAATTTGAATGACTATGCTATCTGTTTATTCCGTTGAGACAAGGGTGTACTTTATCACCTTTGTTCTCTTGTCAGTATGCCTATTTACTGTGGAAATTTTGAATATGTTATCTGTGCTTAATCTATTGCCGTTTGGACATTGCATCCAACGACCTTTCTATTACCTCTGAGCTCAATCCTGTGGCTAGTTATTCGAGTCGAGCCCGGTAAAGGCCTGGTCGATTAGATAACGAACCACAGTAGTCTGTTTCTGTGAAATCTTTGGGTATTGAGACTCTGGATTTTCGGTATACTCGAGTATTACCACCCTCTGTTCGGTTGAGGTGTTCGGGCCCGGTAGGGGTATGTTTGGTGGACGGAATTCGGTGTAAAGTGGGGTCTACGGACATGTTGGTTCTATCTATGTTGACGGAGAGTCAACGGGTTTGGATCAAGTATCGCAATTGGGCATTTTGGCTCCTGAGAGCCACATGTATCCTTTCCCTTTGAAATGTTTATTATTTCCCTATCTGGTGTGTATAACTGCATGATTGATACGTGAAATGCCATGATTCATGACTACTTGTACTTCTGGTACCTCATTGAGCGTAAGCTCACCCCTTCCCGTTATCTTTGTTTTCCTTACAGGGAACAACACTTTTGAACCATGATTTTGAAGAAAGTGTCAAGCTAGTGTAAATGTTATTTTGTTACGCTCTTTTGTAATCAAAACCCTAGTTACTTTTATCAAGTATCACGTTTTGACTTGTACAACTTTCTATGTATGTACTTAAGTGTTTAAACATGTATATTAGGTGTATTCGTTTGAGATACTACTTTTAATCATTCGGAACATTTTAGTTGTGTGTAATCGGCGTAGTAGTCTCCGAGTGTTTGGTTTCTTTGGTTTCGATCGCGTGTAATCTAGGGTTTGTGTGATTCGACTTCGTAGTCCTGGCGAGAGCTGGGCAGGCGGTCCCCCAACCCTTTGGTTCGCCTTAGGGGAAGGTGGGGCTGTTACACTAGCTTTTGGAAACAAAATTCCAAGTTGGTCTCCGTTTTCCCAACTCAATTTGTCTTCTTGTTTCTAAATTCTAGGCTGTGATCCGATGGTATTTCCTTTCTCTTTTTTTTTGGGATCAGATTCTTTTTCCTTTCTTTTCTTTTCAATTCATATCACCTAACCAAGAAACAAGGCAGCCGATATTCACAAACTCAATAATATGAGCTAGGGTTTCCAAGAACTTCAAGAATTGAAAACTTTGGTTCAAGATATTTAAGAAACCCTGTTATGCTACCCAAGTACTTCAAGATTTTCAAGAATTCGTTCAAGAAAATTTAAGAAATTCAAGATTTTTGTCCAGAAATTTTAAGAACTTCGAACGCTTTCAAGGATTATGAAGAAACCAACCTCGAATCCCAATCAAAACTTCTGATCAGCCTTGGATTTTCTAAGACAAGAGATACGACCAGAAAGTAATTTTTTTGACTCTAGACAACACAAGACTTCAAGACACAGTACAGCAAGGCACAAAACAAGACAAAAACATGATTTGGACAAAAAACATGACACAGACAGCAAAGGAACACACGAACAGCCAAGGAGACAATGTGGACAATGAAAAACAATGCAAACCCTAGCAACTCAACACACAAGGTAACTTCAAACAGATTTTGGCAAATAAACAAAGACAAGATTCACGAAGGAAAACATAGGATAAGACATGAATTTGGACTGCACAAATTCGGACAACAAGGATGAAACAAACAAAGACTCACGAGGACAACAAGAAAACAACAAAACAAAATGGGATATAATGTTGATTCTCCAAAACGGGATATGATTCTCATGAACCACAAGTCTTGGACCTAAATTAGGATCAACATTTGGGGATGGAATTCATAATCAATCAAGAACAGCTCGAGATTGATTAGAATAGGTAGAACGACGCCACAATTAAGGTGAATACTTGATTGATAAGTCAGTGAAACATCTTAGGCCAACTTTAAGATATTGAAGACGGCTTTCACAAGCCAAACGAACCCTTCTTCCAAGAAAGAAATTCTGAAAAATTCCTCATGAAATTTTTATTAATTTATGTCTTGTCTAAATCTGATAAGTAGGCTCCTCTAAGGTCCCACATGACCTAGGCTCCTCTTAAGGCTCAACCATTACTAACTCAAATCGGCTCCTCTAAGGTCCGCATGACCTAGGCCGTGTAAGCTGCCAACTAACTCTAGTTAGTAATGACAATTGACATAAAATGGCTGGAAATAACATAAACACATGAATACTAAGGACTTAACAACTAAGTAGATACACTAATCTTCAAGAAAGGCATGGATGGAATGTTGGACTTCAATTTAATCAACCATCTTCATGACTTGAACATGAATCATGGATCCTATGTTCGCATCACCTGCCGGTGCCTTTGGCCATGATAGTGATCAAAGGCTTTAAACTTCTTTTTCTTTGCTAGAATCACACGTCCTTCCCTCTATAAAATGACTTGCAAAATCAAGTTCTCAACATCTATCACTTTCTTAGAATTCTCATCGATGCCTTTCTACTGAGTAGAATTGGCCACTTGCTTTGCTAAAACTTTGAATGCAATGGGTCCTTCAAAGGTGTGACAGCCCCACCTTCCCCTAAGGCGAACCAAAGGGTTTGGCGGACCGCCTGCCCAGCTCTCGCCAGGACTACGAAGTCGAATCACACAAACCCTAGATTACGCGCGATCGAAACCAAAGAAAACAAACACTCGGAGACTACTACGCCGATTACACACAACTAAAATGTTCCGAATGATTACAAGTAGTATCTCAAACGAATACACCATAATATACATGCTTAAACACTTAAGTACATACATTGAAAGTTGTACAAGTCAAAACGTGATACTTGATAAAAGTAACTAGGGTTATGATTACAAAAGAGCGTAACAAAATAACATTTACACTAGCTTGACACTTTCTTCAAAATCATGGTTCAAAAGTGTTGTTCCCTGTAAGGAAAACAAAGATAACGGGAAGGGGTGAGCTTACGCTCAATGAGGTACCAGAAGTGCAAGTAGTCATGAATCATGGCATTTCACGTATCAATCATGCAGTTATACACACCAGATAGGGAAAATAATAAACATTTCAAAGAGGAAAGGATACAGGTGACTCTCAGGAGCCAAAATGCCCAATTGCGATACTTGATCCAAACCCGTTGACTCTCCGTCAACATAGATAGAACCAACATGTCCGTAGACCCCACTTTACACCGAATTCCGTCTACCAAACATACCCCTTACCGGGCCCGAACACCTCAACCGAACAGAAGGTGGTAATACTCGAGTATACCGAAAATCCAGAGTCTCAATACCCAAAGATTTCTCAGAAACAGACTACTGTGGTTCGTTATCTAATCGACCAGGCCTTTACCGGCTCGACTCGAATAACTAGCCACAGGATTTGAGCTCAGAGGTAACAGAAGGTCGTTGGATTTAATTCTCCAAACGACATCAACAAATACAGAAAACAGGTACAGATAACAGATACAGAGAACAAATACAGATTTATACAGTATACAGGAACCAGAATAACCAGGTGAGAGAAACGAGTGTGATAAAGTACACCCTCGTTTCATACGAACATACAAAAGTCACAGATAATCAAGTTGCAAGTTGCAAGTACAGATGAATCAGATAAGTACCAATTTAAGGGGATGGTACACTCACAACAGATGCAGTGCCTTTACACGTTAGTTTTGGGTATTACTCCGCTCTTGGAGTTCAAATCTGCAGGGAAATATTGTTTAAGAGCATTGAAAAGTAACTAAGGCTCGAAACTTAAACATTTCGTTTAACGAGAATCAAGTAAATTGAGACTTATTTAGAGACTATTCGTAAAACCCTTGATCACTTTTTCAAACGGTGAAATTTTTGAAGCCATTATATGTGAAAATGCCATTTGGGTCGAAGAAATGAAAGAAACGTATTTCTATCAGTGTAAATTCCAAGGGTACAAGTTTCGGCCGAAAATTCAACTTATATATCTCCACAAAAGGAAACTCGAATAACCTAGACAAATCGAGTTTAGACCTCGTCCTCAAACCGTTACTCAAGACAAGTGTAATTCTATTTAACCCTTGAGTGCAAATTTGGGCAGCACGCCCTTTGTGTTTACCAATTTCCAGCCATTTATGGCTTCATTCTTTTCCTTAATTCAGCCCACAATACACACAAGTTAAGGTTACCACAATAGCCCTTCCATTAGGCTCAAAATCATCCAAGTACAACACAAGTGCAATAGTACAAGCAAATATCAATTTTGAAGACAAAAGCTAAATGGCAGATTTGGCATCTCGTAGTATTTTAAGTCATAACCGGAGCTATGGTTATCAATCGGGGTGACCCTTATACCATTTCGAAGCTAAGACAAGGGGGAACAACTTTCAATGAAGGCCACCTAACCTAATTTATAGTTTATCTAAGTCAAATTTGCCAATCACAGATCCAAAAGTTTATGATCAGTCTGGTTGTCAGCACTGACTTTAACCGGCAATAACTCAGGCTACACAACTCCGTTTGGGGTGTTTTCAGAGGCTTTGGAAAGTTAAAATATAGGAGATACAAGTTTTGTGTTTTGGCCAAAAGCTAATTGGATACGAACCAGGGTGAAAAATGCAGCCCAAACTGGTGAATTCACAAAACTGTTTACGAATTGGCAGCTTGTGGCAGTCAGGGTATTGCGGTCATTTCACATGCTACCATGCTCCGATTGAGCTGAACTTTTACCAGTAGCTAGCTAACTCAAATACCTACAACTTTCATGTTTTGAGTAAGGAGCTGATTCTGTGACAGCCCCACCTTCCCCATGGGCGTACCCTAAGGGTTAGCGAACTGCCTGCCCAGCTCTCGCCAGGACTGCTAACGGTCCACATTACACAAAATTCTAGACGTTTCGGAAAAAAAAATACCGATAAGCCAAGGTGAACAAGTACAATTCCAAGAAAGTAATTCATATATACACGAGCCAATATATACACATAACCCACCTCTAGGGTTTTCCAATTCAAAATGAAATGTTCAAGTCCTTACATTAGGGTTCTAAAAGTCGAGGAGCTATGCAAAATTACAAAAGAATGCCTAACTAGCTCTACTCGCTTCACAAAACTCATGGTTTCCAAAAGAATGCCCTGTAAGGAAAACAAAAGTACGAGTGTGAGCTTTCGCCCAATGAGGTACTAAAAGTCATGCATTCAAAGTGCACGTATTAGTCATGCTCAGTTACACATTACGATCAACCATAGAAAGAAAACACAGAAATCAATTTCAAAGGAAAGGATACGGGTGGCTCTCGGAGCCAATTTCCCTTGGCAACTCTTGATCACTTCCCGTTGACTCTCCGTCAACGTTAACGGACACGTACGACCGTAGATCACCACTTTACTCCCAAACCTTCCACCGAACATTCCCCTACCGGGCCCCGAACACCTCACAGTAATCAGAGGGTAATACTCAGTATTAACCAACAAGGTCGAGGAGCAATCGCTCCACTTCGACACCCATCAGTGAACCTCACGGCTCGCTACCAATCGACCGGCCCTTACCGGCTCGACTCGATAAACCGGCCTTAAGGCTTGAGCTCAGTTTTCACAGTGAAGTCGTAGGGTTCATACCCAAAACGACATGAAGCCAGGCATGAAATCCAGTTCACAAGCATTCAGTTCAATTCACACATCTTCCAGTAATTCCAGTTACACATATAACGAGAACGAGAGCGATAAAGTACACTCTCGCCTCGAGCACATAAATCACAGGTATCCAATTCCAAGGATCCAAGTACAAAATCAAGTAAACACAAGTCATGCATAGTTACACTCACACTTAAGTAAGCAAGTCACAAGTTTTCGCCCAACGGTTTGTCCGGAATCACCGGCTCGACCTACAAGAAAACAAGAAATTACAGTTGAGACTCGAACACGAGTCGAATGCCTCTTAAGTGAACTACTAAAGCAAAATGCAAATATGACTCAAAATGAAAAATACTTTGATTTTTAAGGCCAAAGGTGTAGTAAACTCTCAAACCTAAGAGGAAAAAGGAAAGTAAGAATAATTCTAGGAAAACAGGATTTTCCAGCTTTGCGCGCTCTCATTGGAAAAATCATATCTCACGGGTCTTAAGGCCAAAATTAATAAAATTTATATACCGTCGGAAAATAAACTCAAAGGGTACAATTACTTAGAAGACATGTTTACAAGATTCGAGTCACAAGTTAGTTAAATTCTAGCCTCAAGTCGTAGCACCGTCCAGTCAAAGACAGAACAGGTATGTAATTTTCAGTCAACTTTGGAAAATCACCATAAATCACACAGGCAGAACTAGGGTCTGAAATTTTCACGGTTTGTAGCCCTAGGAGTCTAGTTTAAAACGCAACAAACAGAACTAAATTCCGATATTCCTACATCGAGTTATAACAGATTTCCCGAAACTGTTCAGGAATTCTGGCGGAAATTTGACAGCATTTCCCCTTAAATTCTAGCTTTTCCATCCTACAAACAAACATCAAATCCCATCCAATTCAACCACAATTCACTCATAGGCTACTCAATAAAACTTCATTCCAAGCCAATTGCCTCCAAACATCAATTATAGAAAAGCCCCAATTCATAAACCCTAAAACTGAAATTTTGTGCAAAACTGGAAATTTCCGCAATTACTCGAAATTCACACACGAAGAGCTCCATATGGCTCATTATTAGACCATCCAACCAAGGTTAGCTAACATTTATTCATATAAAACAGAAAAATTCCTCAAAAATCAGAAATTCATACCAACTTCCAAATAAACCATAATTTCATCCATAAATCTAACTACTTAGCCACCATAGGCCATCAATTTGACATTAATGGAACCAAAAGAGAAGTTTCCAAGCAAACTACCTCTTCCCTCAACAAAGGTGGTAGCTTAAAGGGTTGGTCTCCAAAACAAGTCCACCAATAGCTCCAATCCTCCTAGGCAAGTGGTTTTTATGGAGTGAATTAAGGTTTTGATGGTTGAATTTCAAGATTGAGCTAGGAATTGAAGATCAAAGTTGGAGTTTTTCTTTCTTTTTTTTTTCCTCAAGAAAGTCGGCCAAGGAGGAGAAAAATGAAGATGCATTGAGTCAAATTTCTTCTTTTATAAAGGTGAAAAATGGTCAAAGTCCAAGCTCCAATGAAATTGCGACACGTGGCGCCTTAATTAATTCATTCCTCTTCTTGTCTCACCAAAGTTTAATTTCATCCAAGTAACCTCTAATCACCTACTAACATCTAGTAATTAAATCTCAGTACGCAAAACTTGACCTGATTGGTCGAATTTCTCTCACTTAACGCACTAGCGGGTCCCACGTGCACTATTCACTCCAAAAATTTCGAAAAATTGACTTTTGCTAGAAAAATATTTTAAAACCCTATTTACTCATAAAATGTCTAGAATATTCTTAGAAGCAAGAAAATGTGGAAAACGGGTGCAAATGAGTCAATTGACCTAGAAATAAATAAAATTTACGGGTTCTCACACTCTCTCCCCCTTAAAGAATTTCGTCCCGAAATTTCTCACCTGAGTTATCAAACAGTTCAGGGTATTTTCTTTTGTATTTCTCCTCTACCTCCCAGGTTGCCTCTTCTATACCGTGGTTCCTCCATAACACCTTCACCAAAGGAATATTTTTATTTTCTCAGCTCCTTAACCTTTCTGTCGAGTATTTGTACAGGTTTCTCCTCATAGGTCAGGGCTTCATCTACCTCAATCTCTTCTGATCGTAAGATGTGGGTTGGATCTGGATGGTACTTTTTGAGCATTGACATGAAAGACGTCGTGAATCCTGGATAAGTTTGGAGGTAACTCGAGACGGTACGCCACTTTTCCAAACTCTTTGAAGGACTTTAAAGGGTCCTACAAATCTAGGTTGCAGTTTCTTCCTCACCTGCCGTGATACTTCGCAATGGCGTGACCTTAAGAAACACCAGATCTCCAACTTCAAACTCCAAATCTTTCCTTCGGTTGTCTGCATAGCTCTTCTGCGGCTTTGAGCGGTTTGGAGTCTTTGGCGAATTAGTTTAACCTTTTCTCGGGCATCCCCATCCATGGAATGATTGTCGGATCTAAGGCTTTCTTTTCCCCTACTTCATCCCAATAAATCGGCGAACGGCACTTTCGACCATAAAGAGCTTCATTACGGTGCCATTTGGATTGACGAGTGGTAACTATTATTGTAGGCAAATTCTACTAACGTCATGTGTTGACCCCAATTACCCCCGAAATCAAAATACAGGTTCGCAACATGTCCTCAAGAGTTTGAATAGTTCGCTCAGATTGTCCGTCGGTTTGGGGATGGTAAGTGGTGCTTAGGTTGAAGTTTGGTTCCCAAGGTCTCCTGAAATTTCTGCCAGAATCTAGACACGAAACGTGGATCCCTATCCGAGACAATACTCACAGGAATCCCATGCAGTCTCACAATTTCACTCATGTACAGTTGGGCCAATTTCTCCAGAGAGTATTGCATGTTTATGGGTAAGAAATGGGCTGATTTGGTTAGTCTATCCACGATCACCCACACGGCATCATGTCCTTTTTGGGTTCTAGGCAGACCAGAAACGAAGTCCATGGTGATGTTTTCCCACTTCCACTCAGGTATTTCTAATGGTTGCAACAATCCAGAAGGCTTTTGGTGTTCCGCTTTCACTTGCTGGCAAACAAGGCAGGTTTGCACGTACTGGGCTATTTCCCTCTTCATCTTATTCCACCAGTACAGCTTCCTTAACTCCTGATACATCTTATTACCACCTGGATGGATCGTGTATTTTGATCGATGGGCTTCCTCCAAAATCTCCTTTTTCAAGGTTTCACTCTCTGGTACCACTATTCGATTTCGATATTTCAATATCCCCTCAGAGCTCACATTAAAGTCGGGCAACTCCCCTTTCTCCGCCTTATCGCTCCATTTTTGGGTCATCGGGTCCTCTTTTTGAGCCTCTTTGACTCGTTCCAGAATAGCAGAGGTTACTCGAACGTTCCCTAAGATTACCCTTTGACGTTCCACCCTAGGGTTCCACTCACTCACTTCTTCTAACATTTCCCACTCTTTAACCATTAACCCTGCTATTTGAGCCTTTCGACTTAAGGCATCAGCCACTACGTTTGCCTTTCCCGGATGGTAATTAATGGTACAGTCATAGTCTTCTAAGAACTCCATCCATCGCCTTTGTCTCATGTTTAGCTCTTTTTGGGGAGAATAGGTATTTAAGGCTTTTATGGTCAGAGTAAACCTCAAAAGTCACCCCATACAGGTAGTGTCTCCACTTTTTCAGGGCGAAGACAACTGCGGCTAATTCTAGGTCATGGGTTGGGTAATTTTGCTCATGAGGTTTCAGTTTCCTAGAGGCAAAGGAAATCACATTCTTATTCTGCATCAATACACACCCTAAGCCTTCCCCGGAAGCATCAGTATACACAGAAAAACTATCTCTCCCATTAGGTAGGGCTAAAATAGGAGCTACGGTTAATCTTCGCTTCAATTCCTGGAAACTACTCTCACACTCATCATCCCACATAAAACGCCCGTTCTTCTTGGTCAAATTGGTTAAAGGGCTAGCAAGTTTCGAAAAGTCTTTGATAAACCGCCGGTAATATCCAGCTAACCCTAGAAAACTACGGATCTCAGTGGGAGTTTCGGGTCGTTTCCACTCAGTTACAGCCTCTACCTTTGTCGGGTCTACAGTAATGCCCTCTTTCGAGATCACATGCCCCAAAAATGAAACTTTCTCCAGCCAAAATTCACACTTACTAAACTTGGCATACAACTGGTGATCTCTTAGGGTTTGTAAGACTAGCCTCAGATGTTCCTCATGCTCCTCACGGGATTTAGAGTAGACCAAAATGTCATCAATGAAAACGACGACAAATCGGTCCAAGAAGGGTTTAAAAACTCTGTGCATTAGGTCCATGAAGGCAGCAGGGGCATTGGTCAAACCGAAGGGCATAACGGCAAATTCGAAATGCCCATATCGAGAATTGAAAGCAGTTTTAGGTACGTCCTCCTTCCTAATCAACAATTGGTAATACCCCTGTCGGAGGTCTAGTTTGGAAAAGACTACCGCTCCCTGTAATTGGTCAAATAGCTCATCAATGTGGGGCAGTGGGTATTTGTTCTTAATGGTAATGTTGTTCAACCCTCGATAGTCTATACACAACCTCAACGTCCCATCTTTTTTCTTCACGAACAACACAGGGGCTCCCCACGGAGACCCACTCTCTCGGATAAACCCTCGCTCTAACAAATCCTGCAATTGTAGTTTCAACTCCTTAAGTTCAGCAGGTGCCATTCGATAGGGAGTTTTAGAAATAGGCGACGCTCCAGGTAGCAAATCGATCTTAAACTCTATCTCTCTTTCCGGAGGTAGGGTTACTAGTTCGTCTGGGAATACGTCTGGGTACTCACTCGCAATAAGTACATCATCTACCTTCAACTTATCAACGGGAGTGTTTATAAGAAAGGCTAGAAACCCTTGCGCTCCTTTACTTAACAATTTCCTAGCCCTAATGCCCGAAATTAATGCAGATGAGGCAAGACTACCCCTCACATCTAGCCTCAAAGTAGCTTCCCCAGGTATACGAAATTCCACTACTTTTCTCTTACAGTCAAGTTGGGCATCGTACTTAGCTAACCAATCCATCCCCAGTATGACATCGTATCCTTTAATGGCTAAGCTTACCAAATTCCCCAGTAATTTTCTCTCTCCTACCCAAATCTCACAATTTGCATACATTGTACTAGAAATTAACCGTTGGTTTCCCGTAGGAGTACTAACTTCCAACTCGTAGGGTAAACTAACAGGGTTTATATCAATATCGCACATAAAATCGGGATTTACAAATGAATGGGTGGCACCGGGGTCAATTAAAATCCTAGCTAGACGATGGAAAACAGGGATAGTACCTTCTATCACTCCAGAAGAATCAGGGATTTGGTGTTGCTCGAGGGAGTACACTCGAGCAGGCACTTTTGGTTTGGTCCCCTCTGTTTTAGGTGGGTTGGAGCTGGCTCTCGAGGACTGGGGGGTCGCTCTCTGTTCACGGGGTAATACAGGGCAGGTAGCTATCTGGTGCTCCGCGCTCCCACAGCGCAGGCATTTCCTCTCTTTCCTCCAGCAGTTGTCCTCAGTATGATTTGGTTTCCCGCAGAATCCACAAGGTCCTCGGGAAACAGAAGTTGAACTTCCTTGCGAGGCCCCTCTGCTGGCCTCGCCCAAATGATCCACCCCTCGAAGGCGTCCCTCTCGACGTCCCCGAAAACCTTCCTCCACCAAACCCTCGCCCAGACTTGGGAGGGTTACTTCGCTCACCCTGACCAGAGCTACTTCCAGGGAACCCCCGCTTCCTCACCTGGAAGTTCCTAACTTGTAGCCTCGCGTTTTCTACCCTTAGCGCCTTTTCTACCGCCTCACTAAAGGTAGCGATCTGGGCGACGGCCAGATCTTTCTGGATCTCCACATTCAATCCTTGGGTAAAACGCCGGATCCTTCGTTGCTCCGTCACTATAAGTTCAGGAGCAAATTTTGATAAACGCGTGAACTGGCTCTCATACTCAGCCACCGATTGCGTGCCCTGGCGTAATCTAAGGAACTCATCTTCCTTCTTTTCCTGGACCAACGGCGGGAAGTACTTTGCATTAAATTCTCGGATGAAGTTCGCCCATGTCCGTGGCGTCATCTCTCTTTCCCACTTCGTCCGTATTATGTTCCACCAGGAACGGGCAGCTCCCTCCAGTTGAAAGACAGCAAAAGTAACCTGTCTTTCCTCCGAATAGTGTAGGGCCGCAAAAATGTCTACCATTTTCTCCAACCAGCGTTCGGCCACATCCGGATCAGGCCCTCCCAAGAATTTCGGCGGGGAGAACTTTTGAAACCTCTCGAGGGCTCGATCCTCACTCTCTACATGCTCGCCAGGGTTCCCAGGGTTATGGACAGGGTGCTGGCCTTGATGCTCCACTACGTGGGCCAACAAATCAGTTATCCTCTGGATAGCGGAGGCTACTTGCACGTTTGGGTCGATCCTAGGTTCAGGATTATGCTCAGATGTGGGTTCCCGATTAACCCTATCAGATGATGGTTGCCTACTACTGTGACCACGGCCTCGGCCACTACGAGTTCCTTCCATATCTTAGGTTCAAAATCTAGACCGAAACACGAGTACAATATCACAATGGGAAGTAAATGAAAGCAAGTAACAAAACTGAGCTTTAAACACCAAGATCAAGACAATTATCACATAAACATACTAACAAGTTGTACAGTAGCAGTCAACCAAATATATACAAACAATCCCGTGAAAGTAGCGGGCAATCAAAACACATGTACAAAGCTAGGTCAAACAAAAGCAGCTAATAAATAGCTTTCTCCTAGCTAATCCCCACACGGGATCAAAACGCGGCTCAAAGGAGCCTAGCCTAGTTCGCTACGGAGCACACAGACTCTCCTCCGTTACTGGAACTAGGTGTACTTCCCCCGTCGGACGTACTCTCACTCGACGCCTCCCTTTGCCTATTCGCGCCGATTACGCCCTGAATGAGTGCCTCACACTCATTTATGATGCCTCCCGTTCTATCTCGTACCACCCTAGTTACCCTCGTAAGTTGGTCGGTGGCTACCTGCAGTTGCCCTCTAAGAGCGTCAGTTCGCTCTTGTTCCTCAATCACATCACCCTCGAGCTCGCGGATTCGGTCCGCTTGCATGTGCATGATTCCCCTCAGCCTAACCATCTCGGTATGATCCCGAGCGGTGGCTCGCCTAAGTCGTCTACGCTCGTCGAGCACGGCGATGACTACTCGGTCTATATACGAGTAGTTCTGGCATCGGGCACAGCGGCGAGTCCGACTAGCGGCACTCCACCGGCGAATGGGTCCTCCAGGTCTCTCCTGGTAGTCCACAATGCGAAAGCGTCTCTGCGGCGGCACACCTCCGCCCTCAGGGCTCGATCCAGCCATAACCTACAAGAACGAGTTAAAATTCAACCTTAGGCGAGGAAATCATACTTAATGGTGCCCTAACACGATCCTTAAAGGTACTAAAACAAATTTCTAACTTGCCCAAGTTATTTCTAACCTAGGCTCTGATACCACCTGTGACAGCCCCACTTCCCCATGGGCGTACCCTAAGGGTTAGCGAACTGCCTGCCCAGCTCTCGCCAGGACTGCTAACGGTCACATACACAAAATTCTAGACGTTTCGGAAAAAAAAAATACCGATAAGCAAGGTGAACAAGTACAATTCCAAGAAAAGTATCATATATACACGAGCCAATATATACACATAACCCACTCTAGGGTTTTCCAATTCAAAATGAAATGTTCAAGTCCCACATTAGGGTTCTAAAAGTCGAGGAGCTATACAAAATACAAAAGAATGCCTAACTAGCTCTACTCGCTTCACAAAACTCATGGTTTCCCAAAAGAATGCCCTGTAAGGAAAACAAAAGTACGAGTGTGAGCTTTCGCCCAATGAGGTACTAAAAGTCATGCATTCAAAGTGCACGTATTAGTCATGCTCAGTTACACATTACGATCAACCATAGAAAGAAAACACAAAATCAATTTCAAAGGAAAGGATACGGGTGGCTCTCGGGAGCCAATTTCCCTTGGCAACTCTTGATCACTTCCCGTTGACTCTCCGTCAACGTTCAACGGACACGTACGACCGTAGATCACCACTTTACTCCCAAACCTTCCACCGAACATTCCCCTACCGGGCCCGAACACCTCACAGTAATCAGAGGGTAATACTCGAGTATACCACAAGGTCGAGGAGCAATCGCTCCACTCGACACACAGTGACCTCACGGCTCGCTACCTAATCGACCGGCCCTTACCGGCTCGACTCGATAAACGGCCATTAAGGCTTGAGCTCAGTTTTCACAGTGAAGTCGTAGGGTTCATACCCAAAACGACATGAAGCCAGGCATGAATCCAGTTCACAAGCATTCAGTTCAATTCACACATCTCCAGTAATTCAGTTACACATATAAGAGAACGAGAGCGATAAAGTACACTCTCGCCTCGAGCACATAAATCACAGGTATCCAATTCAAGGATCCAAGTACAAAATCAAGTAAACACAAGTCATGCATAGTACACTCACACTTAAGTAAGCAAGTCACAAGTTTTCGCCCAACGGTTGTCCGGAATCACCGGCTCGACCTACAAGAAACAAGAAATTACAGTTGAGACTCGAACACGAGTCGAATGCCTCTTAAGTGAACTACTAAAGCAAAATGCAAATATGACTCAAAAATGAAAAATACTTTGATTTTTAAGGCCAAAGGTGTAGTAAACTCTCAAACCTAAGAGGAAAAAGGAAAGTAAGAATAATTCTAGGAAAACAGGATTTTCCAGCTTTGCGCGCTCTCATTGGAAAAATCATATCTCACAGGTCTTAAGGCCAAAATTAATAAAATTTATACCGTCGGAAAATACACTCAAAGGGGTACAATTACTTAGAAGACATGTTTACAAGATTCGAATCACAAGTTAGTTAAATTCTAGCCTCAAGTCGTAGCATCGTCCAGTCAAAGACAGAACAGGTATGTAATTTTCAGTCAACTTTGGAAAATCACCATAAATCACACAGGCAGAACTAGGGTCTGAAATTTTCACGGTTTGTAGCCCTAGGAGTCTAGTTTAAAACGCAACAAACAGAACTAAATTCCGATATTCCTACATCGAGTTATAACAGATTTCCCGAAACTGTTCAGGAATTCCTGGCGGAAATTTGACAGCATTTCCCCTTAAATTCTAGCTTTTCCATCCTACAAACAAACATCAAATCCCATCCAATTCAACCACAATTCACTCATAGGCTACTCAATAAACTTCATTCCAAGCCAATTGCCATTCCAAACATCAATTATAGAAAAGCCCCAATTCATAAACCCTAAAACTGAAATTTTGTGCAAACTGGAAATTTCCGCAATTACTCGAAATTCACACACAAGAGCTCCATTGGCTCATTATTAGACCATCCAACCAAGGTTAGCTAACATTTATCATATAAAACAGAAAAATTCCTCAAAAATCAGAAATTCATACAACTTCCAAATAAACCATAATTTCATCCATAAATCTAACTACTTAGCCACCATAGGCCATCAATTTGACATTAATGGAACCAAAAGAGAAGTTTCCAAGCAAACTACCTCTTCCCTCAACAAAGGTGGTAGCTTAAAGGGTTGGTCTCCAAAACAAGTCCACCAATAGCTCCAATCCTCCTAGGCAAGTGGTTTTTATGGAGTGAATTAAGGTTTTGATGGTTGAATTTCAAGATTGAGCTAGGAATTGAAGATCAAAGTTGGAGTTTTTCTTTCTTTTTTCCTCAAGAAAGTCGGCCAAGGGAGGAGAAAAATGAAGATGCATTGAGTCAAATTTCTTCTTTTAGTAAAGGTGAAAAATGGTCAAAGTCCAAGCTCCAATGAAATTGCGACACGTGGCGCCTTATTAATTCATTCCTATCTTCTTGTCTCACCAAGTTTAATTCATCCAAGTAACCTCTAATCACCTACTAACATCTAGTAATTAAATCTCAGTACGCAAAACTTGACCTGATTGGTCGAATTTCTCTCACTTAACGCACTAGCGGGTCCCACGTGCACTATTCACTCCAAAAATTTCGAAAATTGACTTTTGCTAGAAAAATATTTTAAAAACCCTATTTACTCATAAAAATGTCTAGAATATTCTTAGAAGCAAGAAAATGTGGAAAACGGGTGCAAATGAGTCAAATTGACCTAGAAATAAATAAAATTTACGGGTTCTCAAGATTCGGTCTTCCTCAAGGATGAACATACAGTACAAAAACAGGGCAGATTACTACCACATGTAACCCTAAGCTGGAATCTTGTGTACAAAGCTGAAATTTTCCGCAAGTAACCACAATTAACACACACTAGCTCCAATTCTATACCATATTAAGCCATCAATTCAAGCCAACTATGATCATCACATGAAAACAGAAAAATTCCCAAGAAAATAAGAAATTCACCTAACTTTACTTCAATCCATGAAATCATTTACAAAACAAGCTATTTAACTACTACAAGCCACTAATTCACCATTTATTATGAACAAAAGTTAAGTTCCAAGCAAAAATACCTTAACCTCAAGAAAGATAGCAACTTAGAGCTTTCCTTTGCAAAATCACTCCACAAGCACCTTCAATCTCACTTAATAAGCGATTTCTACGGAGGAATTCGGATTTTTATCGGTTAGTTTTCAAGATTTGGACAAGAAATTGAAGCCAATGGTTGAAACTCTCTCTCTTTTCTTTCCCTTCAAGTTTTCAGCCAAGAGGATGCTAAAATGAAGATGATTTTGGTCAAAATTAGCTTTTGGTAAAGTTAAGGAAAAGTTAGGCAAAACTTGGCCCAATCCCCGTCGCGACACCGTGGCACTTTTGGATTTCTTTCTTATCCTTTAGCTTACTACTGACCAAATATCTAACCAACCTCTAATTATCACTTAGCACCTAGTAATTTAATGTCCTTACTGCACAACCTTAACCTAATTGGCCGAATTTCTCTCACTTAACGCACTAGCAGGTCCCACATCCGCTATTCGCTCCAAATCTCTCGTGAACTCACTTATACTAGAAAAATGGTTTAAAAACTATATTTACTTATAAAATATATGTAAAATGAATATAATAAAGAAAATAAAAAAAAGTGTGCACGAAAATCGATAAAACCCTAAAACCCTAAAATTAGATTTTTTTTTCGAGTTCTCACAAAAGGATTTTTGGCTTGGTTCTTCATCCTCAACAAAGATCAATTCTTTGTCATTCAATTGCAAAAAAAGTGTTATAACTAAAATCATGAACATGAAATTAGCAAATGACTTTCAAATACCAAAGTAAATAAGGCAAGAAGAGTTCTTACGACATTTGCACAACTCATATTAGGCATAGATATGTCTGAGATGTCATTAAAGAATTCCTTAGGATGTGACAGCCCCACCTCTCCTAGGGCGAACCCTAAGGTATCAGCGGACTGTCTGCACAGCTCTCGCCGGGGCTCAGTCGATTAAAGTACTAGTAACTCAAGATAACTAATGAAATATCTTCAAAGGAAGGAGTACAAACCCTAATGGAAATATAATCGCCACGCCAACTTTCCAAACTTAGAATATAGAGCTAAGTATCAAACTTACCATTCCACACTTATTTTACATAACATACGTCGAACTTATAAATTCAAATTTACAAGAGTCAAAAGTAAAGTCTTCTAAACAAAATGTTACAATCCAAAGTACAAGTTCAAAGAAAAAGATAAAGCTATGAAAGTTCTTGGCCAAAAGTCCATCCCATATCTATTAAGGAAAGCAAAAGGAGTGGGGTGAGCTAAAGTTCAGTGAGGTTCCAGATAAACATGTAAATACATTGCCAAAGTAAAGGCGTAATATAAATAAATAACCACCGTTTTGTACCATAACAATTAAATCACAGTTCAATTCAAGGATACGGGTGGCTTTCCCAAAAGCCAAATCCACTTGAGCTTGATCATACAAGAATCCGTTGACTCTCCGTCAACGTTTGCATTTCAAGAATACAATGTCCGTAGAACACAACTTTCTCCAAATCCCGTCCACCAGTCAACCCCCTTATCGGGCCCGAACACCACAACAGTAAGTAGGTAATACTCGAGTATACCAGTTTCCAGATTCAGTAACAGTCCTTAGGGTTTATCGATTTTCTCAACCAAGCCCTTGCTGGCTCAATATCACCGACTCACCTATGAGGTTGGGTACCCAAACAGTAGCAGTAGTTGATGGGGTATCACCCAAACAACTCACATACAGTCAAATATAGAGAAATCATATCTCATGATAGTAGTATACAGAGCCTCAGTGAAATCAAAGGAGGTCAAGTATGATAAAGTACATGCTCGCCCTCAATTTTGGCAAAACAATGTTGGGCTCAACCAATCGCACATCAATATTCAGACATTTCACATAGACAGTTAGCAGGTAATGGAACACTCATTTGTCAAGCAATGCAGTGATCAAACGTCAAGTCCTTTGGTTTACGATCCACCTCTGTTTCCCAATCCCTAGGGCAACGAGTGAAATCGTTAACAATCTAGGTTCCATTTCAACCAAATGTGCGTTCATTAGGTGACCAAGCGAGTCGTTAAAATCTACTCAATTCACCATGCAAGTTAGGCCCCAAATGCAAGTAAAAGGTCGTGTGAAAACAAGTTTGACAAGTGCAAGAAAGTTGGGCAAAAGAAAATTTCATTCAAGTTCAAAGTCTTATTCGCGGGTAAAACAGTCGCACCCGCGCAGTCTCGGGGAAAACGGCCATATCTCACTGAGGAAGGTCGAAATCAGGTGCTGTTAGCGGCGTTGGAAACTAGACTCGAAGGGATTTCCAACGGTACAATTTTTACTCTAGTTCATCTCCTATCAGTTACCAGTGATCCGTGGAATTTGGCTGATTTTTAGGTTCTGATCAGCTCCCAAAACCCTAACCACATTTACTCTATTTCTCTTGCCACTTCACTTGTTTTGGCTCAAATTCATCTGAATCAACCTCCTAAAGTTCATATACAGGGATCATGTTACCTAGTACCCATTGGAGCTCAAAATGCAACACACATAATGATCAATTGAACAAGACAGTAGCCAACAACAACAACCAAAACAGTCCACTAGTTGTCCAAAACCACCCCTTTAAATTGCTTCATTTCCATCTCAACTCACACATAAACTTAACCAATGTTTAGCTAAGTTTCTTAGGCTTAATTATGGTGCAAATGAACCACAAAATCAAGGAGAAACCTCCCTTTCCAAAACCAAGTCAGCCAAGGGAAAGGAAAACAGTCCACTAGTTCACTTGTTTCACCAACTTTCATCCTTTCATGAAGACTAACTTAAACATCATACCAAGTGTTATCCTTAACTCAGAAAGGGTCCAAAACATGTTAATACATCAAGTAAAACCATAAACAAAGCCTTGGACAAAATATCAAACACATGGTATAACAAAACAACCAACCCTACTACCACTTAGTTAGTTCAAGAATTTTAACCACAACCAACATCCATTTGACTCCTAGTTTGCCATCAAAACTTCAAATACATGATATAGTACAAGAAAGCTAGGATTTAAGGTTCACATACCTCTCTTATGTGAAGGTTGAAGCACCAAAACAAACCACCAAAACCAAAGCTCTAGGCTTGAAACACACTCTAGGGTTGAAGGTGATTCACTCACTAACTCAAGTTCCTTCTCTTATGATTTTTGCTCAAGATCAAGCTAGGGTTAGAAAGGCATGAAAATGGAGTTTTTCTCTCCTTCTCTTGGAAAGCTAAGAGGGCCGGCCAAAGTGAAGAAAAATGGAGCCAAGAATGGTTTAAAATTTCCTCTAGTTTCTTTGGTCAAAGGTTGGATGGCTAAGGTTTGGCCACTTGTCTCAATCTTGTCCATTCTCTCTCTAATCTTTGTCAAATCATGTTTCTATCCTCCAAATGTTTCCTTGTCTTACTAACACCCCTAAACTATCATATAAAGTCCCAACCATAAAAAAAAATATTTGGTCATAGAGTATGTGGTGAAATAAAATAATACCAAGTCAAGGAAATGTTTTAATTCAAATAAAAGGTAATGAAATGCAATACAAGGGAAATGTTATAATGTGTGTAGAATCCAATGCAAGGACATATTTTAAGTGATGTAATCATAGGGTAAGGCAAGTGATTTAGGAAAATTTTGTTTTTAAGTGAGGGTTCTCACATAGGATATAAATCAATATTATTCAAAAAGAGAGTCATTACATTGGACTTCTTATGCTTCCAATTTTGGTCTATGTTGGTAGATTACTCATCTTCTTTATCATAAGTGTTGCTCCTCTTCTTTTCACTGGAATTTGGAGCCTCATGATCAGTATCTTTCATTATTGAAGAAAGATGGCATGAGATATCCTTTTGGAGATTCTTCATTGGAAGTGAGAATTTTAGGAGTTTGCAACTTTGTTTTTGGTGCCCTTCAAAACTTTCTTCTCACTTCTCATAGCTTTAGTGGTGGTTTTTGTTCTTTGTTACATGAGCATTGCCACCTTTTGAAGAAAATTGAGATTAACAAGTTCCTTTCCTTTTGATTCCTTCTACTCCAAGTTTGATTGAATGTTCTTTGTCAGAATATCACGTCCTTTAAGAAGATAGTCATCATTACCTCGGACCACAATATTTTAAAGCCTGGATATGCGTGCTATTAAATATGAGCGATAAGCAAGAAAAAGCATCTTTATCTTGGTTTTATTGCGGATAATAGTGTGCCAAGGTATTTGGCTTAGATCATAGTTTATGAGAATGAAGAATGTTCGCTTAGCATTAGACGAAGTTTCAAAACACACACTAGGTTGATCGAACATCCAAAGCACTTCAAGGAGCAACTCAAGTGGGACTTTGAACGTAGTCTCAGATGTGAGAACCCGAAAATTTATTTATTTTATTTTATTTCTTCGAATACATTTTCTTTACTTTACTTTAGTGCCTTAATTTCCTAGATATTTTTATAAGAGAGTTAAGATTCTTAACGCATTTTCCATGCATAAGTTAGTGCATGTTAAGGTCGTAGTGCATTATGGTAGTGGAACCCACCAATGTAGTGTGTGCGATAAATTTTTGAAGATTAAGAGGAGTTTTGTGCAAAGGGATATTATTTTATAAGGTGTTAAGGGATAATTAGAGGTTGGTTAGATATTTTAGCACTTGGAAGACAATAGGATGAGGATTAACCCTTGGAAGGCAGTTGTCACCAAAAGCCTTGGAGCTTTGACTTTGACTACAACCATTCTTAGCCTTTAATAAAACAAAATTTGACCCAAAAATCCTTCATTCTTTCCCCTTCTTTGGCCGGCCACTTTGAGAAGAGAAAAGAGAGGAAAAACTTCATCTTCAACCTTCCAATCTTGCTTGAATCCTTGAGTTTTCATCTTAAACTTGCAAACTACTCCATAAAATGTGACCTTTAGGGAGGAATAAGGACTTTGGTGGCGAGATTTGGTAGAAAGAAGCTCTTTGTTTCCATTTCTTCTTAGGGTTTCAAGGTAACCATATCAAGAAACCGTCTTTTCTTTTATAACTTGCATATGAGTGGATTTAAGGCTTGATTTTGGTAGATTACATAGAAAATTTCATGGTCTGTGTGGTGGTTGGAAAATTTCAGCTTTGAGTGAGAAATTTCAGCTTTGATACGTTGATTTGAGCTTGGCTACAATTTAGTAGCTTTGCCATGTGAATTTTCTAACTTTTATATGTTATTTTGGCTTGATTATAGAAAATTTCAGCTTGTAGTTGTAAATTTTAGCTTAGGGTTACAAATTTTCAGCTTTATTGTGGTTGAATTTGAGCTAGATAATTGGCTATTTTGGATAATTATGTGGCCTTAAACAAGTTTAATTTATAGCATATAACTTGTGGTTGTGATTGAGGTTGGATTGCTATGAATATAGGTGTTGAGTTTGGATGGAAAAGTTAAGAAACTAAGGGAAGGTGCTACTGAATTTGTATGCTTCCATTCTTGTGAAATAAGTGATGTTAGAGGGGTGATTTTGGGTTGGTTTGGACTTAGGATACATGTGATTGCTTGAGTTCACTTTGGTGGTGGTGTATAAGCTGAAATTTTGATAAAATCATGTGTAAAATAAGAGGAAAAGTAATGGTTTTCTCTAGCATGCCTTCTAGTTACATTTATTCCACTTTAACTTCGAGGTTGGTTGTTTTCTTCACTATTTTGCTGCTGGAAATTTCCAGCCATGAATTGGAATGAGGAACTCCTCGGTTACTTATGTCCCCTGAGTCCAATGCTCTCTTTTCACTCCAAAACCATATTTGAATCGTTGCCGTAGTAGTTACTTGGATTTTCTTTGGTTCACCCAAGTTTTGGATAGTTGAACCATAATATTTTATCTTGGTTGTTTTTAGGGTTTGTTGGTGATCAAGGGCATAACCTGGGAACGAACTTTTGACGTTACTTTGCTTGAACTGGTGAGTGTACTACTCGCACAACTTGTTGCTTAAATGATTTACTTGTGATTGAAATTCATGATTTGAATGACTTTAGTTTATCCTGGACGAGACGGGTGTGTTCTTTATCACACTCGCTTCCAGTTGACTGTTTGATTGGTCTACTGTAAAATTTGAGCTCAAACCTCATTGGTAGTTAATCGATTCGAGCAAGCAAGAGCTTGGTAAAGGTAGATTGATGAACCATGAGGAAACTGTCACTGATTCACTGAATACTGAATCCTTCGGATATTTGGTATACTCGAGTATTACCACCACTGTTTCTGTTTGGTGTTCGGGCCCGATAAGGGGTATGCTTGGTGGATGGAAAACTGGTGTAAAGTGGGGTCTACGGTCAATATTTTGCTTCTCTAACGTTGACAGAGTGTCAACGAGTTTGGATCGAGCTAGTGCGACTGGGGAATTTGGCTCTTGAGAGCCGTCTGTATCCTTTTACTTGAACCGCTCTGTGTTGGTTGTGGTATTACTTAATCCTTTACTTGATGCTTATATTTGGTAGATTAAAGTTCTAATTATGTTATTTTCAACTACATGACCTGTGACACCTCATTGGGCGAAAGCTCACACTATCACCTTTGTTTTCCTTACAAGGGACGATGTTTTGGGAGAGTGTTTTTGGGAAAAGTTGAGCTAGCTGTAGACTTTAGCATTTTTTTTTGTTTAAGCTCCTCTGTATTAGTAAACCTTTTATGTATTTGTATAAGTTGAATCCTTTGACTTGTACATTAAACTTGAAATGTATATATAGTTTTGGGTTGCGATGTTTGAAGTTATGTTGTATATTTTAATACCTGTAGTACTTTTGGATTAGTTAGTCCCAGCGAAAGTTGGGTAGGTAGTTCGCTAATCTTTGGGGTACGCCCTAAGGGAAGGTGAGGCTGTCACATATGATGCATGATATATGATCAAACATTCGAAGCATTGAAGGAAATGTTGTCGTTAACCTTCCAACACTTTCTTAGATGCACAATATGTCCATCAGACGTTCGACAAGTTGGTTAAACTCCCTATGAACTCTCTATTATGTCAGACATTCTTTTGGACATATAAGCATTTCTATCGAACATCCAAATATTCTAGCAAAGAGAATCCAAAATAGGGTCGGATGATGGTTCAGATGCAAAGCATTTGGATTAGACGTTCAACAGGTCCAACAACTACTTTTTGACAACTAGTCATTTTTATTGTTAGGGAGACTTTTGGGGCAAAATTTCACTACCTCTAAATAGCCCCAAGTCTAAAAAGAAGGGAGACTTTTGCCTACATGAGATACAAGCTTTCAAAAGTGATTTTTAGGTGGAAAAATAATTTGAATATTGTATAGGTGTGTAAAAAATTCTTGAGTTTGTGAGATAGAAAAATACTTTGAATATTGTGTAAGTGTGTAAAAAATTCTTGAGTTTGTGAGATTTCTCATTGAGGAAAAGTAAAACCTTGGAGAAAGTGAGCCTTACTTGTAAGTGTCCTTTATTGTTAGGGTGAGCATTCAATCGTAACTTAAAGCGCGTTAACTAGGGAAAGTTGTAAAATCTCCTAGCTCAACTACAGTTGGGATATTTAGTGTGAGCAAGGGATGAGCTCTTCTTTATACAAGTTGGTTTGCATCACCAACTAGTGGAAGAAGCACTTGGTTGATTGAGTTCCAAATTTGGTGAAGTGTGGGAGCAAGAGGTTAAGGATGCCAATACATTTGGTTTGCTTTCTATTTACTTTATTGATCTTTATTTGATTAATTGTATGGATCAATTGTTCTATCTTTTATGTGTTTTATTCGATTAAAATTATTGGTGAAATTGCTATCATTTATGAAAATTTGTAATCAACTTAATTCATCCCTCCTCTCCCCACCCCCCCTCCTTAAGTTGCCTTGGGGCCATACAGTTTTCTTGAATACCAAGTTTTCTTGAATAGAGGTCTTCCCTCAAGTCAATAGATACATTGAAATCCCTAAATTCCAAAAAAAAAAAAAACTCGGTCAAATTCTCTCAAGAGATTTTTCCCTCAAATCCAAATCAAGTCAAACAAATCCTTCTGTTCATGTTGAAGACTTGAAGATTGAAGATTAAAATATTCAACATCATTCAAGTCTTCAATGTCATCATCAAATCATCCGTTTTCTACAACTAAATTATAGAAACACCCTTTTGATTAGAAAATAATCCTTTTTGGCCCTTCGATTATAGTCTTTTAAAGAGAAGAATTGTGCTACATACAACTTATACTTTATGTGATTTAATTTAAAAAATATGGCCTTCTGCATGCTCACTTTTTACTCATTTTGAAGTCAATGTCAAAATTGTATTCTCTTAATGCTTATGATAAAAATAATATCTACTAAGTTGCCAAACAAAAATCATTACCCCCAACTTTATAAAATAGTTGTAAAACATATGATGCGTGGTCTATGTGAAAAACTAAAACTAGACAATGTTTGTATGAAAAGAGAAAATTCAAATTTCTTTATCCTCATGAATTTAGTAGTATTACTATCCATGGAGAAAATGGTTATCCAATTTATAGAAGACAAGATGATGGTAAACAAGTTAAAGTCTGAAGAAATTTGTTGGATAATCATTGGGTGGTTATTGCCTTATAAAGCATACTTGTTGGTTAAAATTTAATTGTCATATCAATGTTGAGATCTGTTTTACTATTAAAGCTATAAAATATATCAAAAGATATGCCTTTAAGGGCTATAATAAGATATGTATTGATATAAACTCTAAGAATGGAAATAAACAAGTTGATGAAATAGAAGAATATCAATCTAGTTGATAGATTTCACCTTCCAAAACAATTTGGAGAATTTTTTGATTCAATTTGAATTAAATGCATCCTGTAGTAATCCATTTATAGCTTCATCTTGAAAAGTTTCAAGTGGTGAGTTTTATAGAAGGTAGGGTTGAAAGATGAACTAAATTTTTTTAATACTCGAATCAAGCTTGGTTTGGTAAAAGTTTGTTCAAACTTGGTTCGCCCACTAATCAAGTTAAATTTGAACAACATTTTATGTTCGATAACATTTAAGATTGATAAAAAAACTTGTTCAAACTTAGTTCGATGAATAAACAAGTCAAATTTGAACAAGATTTCAAGGTTGTTAAAAATAATCAAATAAGTTTGAATACTATGGTAGTTGACTTGATTGGATTCTTTCACATCCCTAGAAGAAGGAGATGATCTTGAAAATATCATGAACAACAAATTAGTGGAAATGACAGTGCTCATAAAATTCTTTCATATGAATCGTACCAATGATCAAGTGAAAGTTTTGAAATATTTGTGTAAACAATTTCTTGAACATTTCATTTGGAAGAAACAACTAAGATTGTGGAGACCAAAAGAAAGAGAAGTTGTTGAAAGAATCGTTACAGCACATCTTACAGAAGAAGAAAGTTATTTTCTGTGATTGTTGTGTCACATGTAAGATGTCCATTGTCATTTTAAGATCTTAGAATAATTAATGGCAAGACAATTGATACATTCCATGAAGTAGCACTTTTATGTGGTTTTCTTGAGATTAGCAATAACCAGGAAAATTATCTAAAGGATGCAGCATAGTTCCATATGCCTGATGGTTTGAAAAGTCTTTTTGCCACAATTTTAGTTTTTGCTTCACCGAATGACCCAAGACAACCGTGAGAAAAATTTTAAGATGCATTTTCTGAAGATCTATGTAATATAGTATCTCTGACTAAAGAGCAAATTAGATTGAAAGTGTTTGAACATATCAATAATGTGCTTTAGTCAATAACCTTAGTACTTTTTTAAACATTTGTGTTTAGCTAGTTATATTGTCAAATTCTAAAAGTGTACGTCCTCATTCACTTAGAGGATTGTAGTTCATTTATAGTATCATTATTCGTCATATTTCTTCAAGTTGTAAACAGACTTTGCAAGGATTGCAAAGCAACTAAATTGCAAATTCATAATACTTTTTTATATTTTGACTAGAGCTCTTCTATTTAGGCTTTAAGAAATTCATTTGCTTTCTAATAAAAAAAAGGACTAAAGTTGCAATGCTCACTTGTCATGATTATGTTTATGCTGTTGGTTGTTTTACCTATCTATATCCTTGTTCCATCTAAAGAAATAGTTGCGTTGCGTATCTTCAATTCTTTTATTACTTTGATTGTGACTATTAATGCTAGAATTTACTCACGAATAACTAGATTTGGTCAAACTAAAAGTTATTATGATATTACATATTTTCATTGGTATTTGGACACATATATGTGCTAAAAAAATTAAAGACTTTTGAGACTGGTTCATGAACTTTATGTATAAGTTTAGTGCGACATTTGGTAGGCATGCTTTTGTTCTGTCTTACATTCCAAAATAATCTAAGAACATTTGGATTAAGTTGTATTCTCATTTAAAATATGCCAAATCAAGTTTTAACAACTTGACTTTTGGTCTAACACAAACCCTAGTTTCTAGGAATTGCCCTTGGGCACGGCGGCATCATTGCCGCTTGGCCAAGCAGGCAGTGGTGCCTCGATAGCTATGGATCAAAGCTATTCGGTGTGACAGCCCCACCTTACCCCAGGGTGAACCCTAACGATTAGCGAGCTGCCTGCCCAACTCTCATCGGGACTCAGTCAACTAATGAACCAGCAACCCAAGAAAACTAACTAAATATCTTCGAAGTAAAGGTTACAAACCATAATGGAAATATAATCGTCACGCCAACTCCCCAAACTTAGAATATAGAGCTAAATGTCAAACTTACAATTCCAAACTTAATTTACATAATATACGCCAAACTTACAAATTCAAGCTTACAAGAGACAAAGGTAAAGTCTTCTAAACAAAAGGATTACAACCCAAAGTACAAGTTCAAGATAAGATTTAAGACTAGGCAAGTTCCTGACAGCAGTCCCATCACAGACTTGTTAAGGAAAACAAAAGGGAGTGGGGTGAGCTAAAACTCAGTGAGGTCCCAAATAAACATGTAGGCACATACCCAAATAGAGGCGTAATATAAACAAGTAAACACCGTGTAATTCTGGAACAATTTAATCACAATTCAATTCAAGGATACGGGTGGCTTCCAAAAGCCAAATCCACTTAAGCTTGATCGTATCGAGAATCCGTTGACTCTCCATCAACTTTTGCATTTAAAGTATTATATAATGTCCGTAGAACACCTCTTTCTCCAAATCCCGTCCACCAGTCAACCCCCTTACGGGCCCGAACACCTCAAACAGTATAATTAGGCAATACTCGAATATACCAGTTCCCGATTTTCAGTAAACAGTCCCCAAGGTTTATCAGTCTTCTCGACCAAGCCCATGTTGGCTCGATACAACCGACTCACCTACGAGGTTGGGTACCCCAAACAGTCACAGTAGTCGATGGGATATCACCCAAACGACGTATAGTCAAGTATAGAGAAACCACATCTTAAAATATTAGTATACAGGCCATAGTAGAATTGAAGGAAGTTGAGTGTGATAAAGTACACGCTCACCTCGAGTTTGTCAAATCAAATGTTTAGATCAAACAATCACAAACCAAGTATTTAGATATCTCACATAGACAGGAAAGAGGCAGTGGAACACTCACTTGTTAAGAAATTCAGAGTTTGTTCGTCAAGTCCCGTGGTTACCCTCACATTCGTTTCCCAGTCCTAGGACAACGAGTAAATGTGATTAATATTCTAGATTCATTTGCCAACCCAAACGTAAGTTCATTAGGTGACCAAGCAGGTTGTTAATCGACTCAATTTACCATGCAAATTAGACCAAAAATGTAGGAAAAGGTCATAAGAAAATGAGTTTGACAAGTGCAAGAAAGTTGAGCAAAAGAAAAATCTCATTCATGTTCAAAAGGGCTTTTGCGGGTAAAACAGTCGAGCACGCGTAGTTTCGGGAAAGTGGCCATATCTCACTGTAGACAAGTTGGAATCGTGTGCTGTTGGTGGCGTTGGAAACTAGATTCGAAAGGCTTTCCAACAGTATAAAATACAAACTCTAGTTCCATTCCTATCAATACCAGAAGTCTAGGGAAATTCACTTATTTTCCTGTTCTGATCAGCTCAGGACTTTGACAAAAATCACCCTAATCCTCCTTCTTAGTCTCATTCATTTTGACTCAAATTCATCCAATTCAACACACAAAATGCTAAGATGAATCAAGGCAGTCTAGCCTAATCCTCCTAAAGCTAATATACAGGGGTCAAGTTATATAGCACTAGTTAAGCTTAAAATTCAACACACAAAATGCTAAGATGAATCAAGGCAGTCCAGCCAACAAGGAAGAACAAAACAGTCCGCTACCATGCCAAACAACCAATTTACTTGCTCCATTTCACCTCAACTCATACATAAGCTTCAACCAATGTTTAGCCAAGTTTCTTAAGTTTAATTAAGGTTCAATAAGTCACAAAGATCAAGGAAAAACCTCCAATTCACAGCTGGCCAACAAGGAGAAAAGAAAACAGTCCCCAAGTTCACATTCACCACCAACCTCCATCTTTTCATTATTTTAACTTAAAGAACATTTCAAGAGTTATCTCTAACTTTAAGAGGGTTCATAACATGCTAATACATCAAGGAAAATCACAAACAAAGTTTAGGCAAAGAATCAAATACATGGCATGCCACACATCCAACCTTACTTCCACTTAGCTCAAGAAATTTAACCACAAACAACATCAACTCAACTTCTAGTTTGTCATCAATACCTTAAACACTTGATATTAAACAATAAGGCTAAGGTTTAAGGATCATTCACCTTTCTTAAATGAAGCTTGAATCACCCAAAAGTCCACCAAAGCAAGAGTTCGAAGCTTGAATCACAAACAAGCCTTGAAGATAGTTTACTCAACTAACTAAGGTTCCTTCTGTTTCGATTTTTCCTCAAAGTCCAAGCTTGGGTTTCAAGCAAGAAAATGGAGTTTTCTTCTTCTCTCTTTGGAGCTTAAGAGAGCCGGCCAACAAGGAGGAAAAATGGAGCCAAAAAGGTTTTAAAATGCTAATTTCCTTGGTCAATTTGGTCGAGTGGTTGGGGCATAGACACTTGGCCCAATCTTGGCCATTCCTTCCCTTAAACTTTGCCAAATAATGTTTCTACCCTTCAAGTGCTTCAAATGTCAAATTTAGCACCCTTAAACTTTCACATAAGGTTTCAAACACAATTAAAAAGGGTATTTGGTCCTAGTGCATATAGTGAAATACAATGATACCAATTCAAGGAGATATTACAATTCATATAGAAAGACGATGTAATGCAATGCAAGGAAATGTTATAATTTAATTAGTCTTAGGTCAATGCAAGTAATTTAGGAGAACTTATATTTTTAAATGAGGGTTCTTACACTCTCTCCCTCTTAAAAAATTTTGTCCTCAATATTCTCACCTTGATTACTGAACAGCTCAGGATACTTTGCTCGTATTTTCTCTTCCACTTCCCAAGTAGCTTCTTCCATCTCATGATTTCTTCACAAAATCTTTATCAAGGGTATCCCCTTAGTCCTCAATTCCTTTACTTTTCGATCTAAGATCTGTACCGGTCTTTCTTCATAAGTCTGAGATTCATCAAGGTCAATTTCTTCTGGCTTCAATACATGAGTGGGGTCTGGATGATACTTCTTTAACATAGAAACGTGAAATACGTCATGAATCCTGGATAGATTCACTGGTAATTCTAATCGATATGCCACATTCCCTACTCGTTGAAAAAATTTTGAAAGGTCCCACGTATCGCGATTGAAGCTTCTTTCCTTTTCCTGCTGTGAAATTTTGAAGTGGTGTAACCTTTAAAAATAGCTTATCCCCAACTTCAAACTCCAAATCCTTTCGCCGATTATCTGCGTAGCTCTTCTGTCGGTTTTGCGCTGTCTAAACCCTCTGACGTATCACCTTCACCTTCTCATAGGCATTTTCGATCCATGGTACCGTGATTGGGTCTAAAACCCTTCTTTCCCTACTTCATCCCAATGTATTGGTGATCGGCACTTTCTTCCATAGAAAGGTTCGTACGGTGCCATTTGTATGGAGTAATGATAACTATTGTTGTATGCAAATTCAACTAACGCCATATACTGCCCCCAACTTCCACCAAAATCCAAAATACAAGTCCTTAGCATGTCCTGAAGTGTTTGAATGGTTATCTCTGACTATCCATCAGTTTGGGGATGATAAGTAGTCTTGAACTTCAACTTGGTCCCCAAAGTTTCTTGTAACTGTTGCCAGAAACGAGACACAAATCGTGAATCTCTGTCTGAAACAATGTTCACTGGGATCCTATGCAATCTCACTATTTCATCCATGTATAGTTGGGCCAATTTTTCCAAGGAGTATCTCATATTGATAGGCAAGAAATAAGCTGATTTGGTCAACCTGTCGACTATTACCCAAACGGCGTCATGACCTTTCTGGGTACGGGGTAATTCTGACACAAAATCCATCGTAATATGTTCTCATTTTCACTAAGGGATTTCAAGAGGTTGTAGAAGATTTGAGAGTTTCTGATATTCAGTTTTTCACTTGCTGGCATACTAAATATTTTTTGACATACTGAGTAATTTCCTTCTTCATGTTATCCCATCAATACAGTCCTTTCAGATCCTGATATGTGAGGACCCGTAAAATTTCCTTATTTTTATATCATTTTATGTTATTTATTTTCATGCACTTTCTTTATTTTATTTTACTACCTTAATTTTATAGACATTTTATAAGTGAATATAGTTTTCTAAAACATTTTTTCTAGTATAAGTTAGTTCGGTTAGTTTGGAAGTGTATTATGGACGTGGGACCCATTAGTGCGATAGTGCGATATATTTTTGGGCGACTGGGTGAATTTTTATAACAGTATATTATGTTACAAGATACTAGGAGATAATTAGAGGTTAGCTAGATAGGTTAACCATTGGGAGAAAGAAGATAATTTTAAAAACCTTCAAGGTGCCACGTGTCGCAAACCGGTTGGATGTTGGACTTGACCAAGACCTTCTCACCTTTACCAAAACCAAATTTTGACCCAAATTTCCTCATTTCTTGTCTCTCTTGACCGAATTTCTTGAGGAGAAAAACAAGGAGAGTTCTTCAATTTCTAGCTTCCAAACTTACTTGAATCTTGTGATTTAGCCAACCAAATTAGAAACTATACCATATAAGTGTCCACTAAGGAGGATTAAAGGATTGAGCGGAGTGATTTTGGAGGGGCAAGCTCTAAGCTACCATCTTTGTTGAGGATACAAGGTACTTTGGACAAGAAACTTCTTTTCTTTATATATGTGTGAATTAGTGGGTTATAGTTGCCATATGTGCAGCTTTATGAGAATATTTCTTGGTTTGAAGTAGTTGTATGGTAAATTTCAGTTTTATGGTGAAAATTCTGGTCACATGTGATGCTTGAGGGTTGTTCATGTTATGATAGCTTTGCTATATGGATTATTGAGGTTTTATGTGCTAGATGGACTTGCCTAAGGAAATTTTCAGTTTGTGTACCTAAATTTCAGATTAGGGTTTTCATTTTGAGCATGATTAGGGTTAGTTTTAGAACTACCAATTGGTTGTAATTGAAGGGTATTGAGACCCTAATGAGGTGTGTTTAATAGCTTGTGGTTTATGTGTGAAATTGTGGCTGAATTGAATTGAGTTTGATGTGGTTTGTAGGATGGAAAAGTAAAGGAAAGAAAAGGGAGGTGCTGTCAAAATTTTCGCAGGAACTCCTGAGCAGTCTCGGGAAATCTGTTATAATTTGGTGTAGAAATGTCAGAATTAGGTACTGTTTGTTGCGTTTTAAATTAAATTCATAGGGCTATAAACCGTGAAAATTTCAGACCCTAGTTCTGTCTGTGTGATTTATGGTGATTTTCCAAAGTTGACTGAAATTACGTACTTGTTCTGTCTTTTACTGGATGAAGCTGTGACTTGAGGCTCGAATTTGACTGACTTGTGGTGTGAATCTTATAAATGTGTCTTCTGAGAAATTATACCCTTTTGAGTCTATTTTCCGACGGTATAAATTTTATCAATTTTGAACTTAAGAATTGTGAGATATGATTTTTCAAGTGATGGTGCGCAAAACTGGAAAATCCTGTTTTCCCTCGAATTATTCTTACTTTCATTTTACACCTTAAGTTTGGAGTTAGTAGATCATTGTAGGTATGGTTTTGGGTAGAAGCGAAGGGTTTTTGGATCGTTCATGTCTTTAGGACCAACTACTACTTTTCACTCCAAAACTATACTTTTGTATTGCTTTGGTAATTTACTTGGTTAGGCATATGATTCGTAATCGAGTCTCAATTGTTTTACCTTGGTGGTTTAGGACGTGCCGGTGATCCAAGTACCTCGAGAGGAAATGTTTGAAGTTGTTTATTTAAACTGGTGAGTGTACCACTCCCTTAAATTGGTGGTTATCTGATTTATCTATACTTGCTATTTGCAACCTGATTATTTGAGACTTCTGTATACTTTGCATGAAACGAGGGTGTACTTTATCACACTCGTTTCTCTCATCTGTTTAATCTGGTTTGCGACAGCCCCACCTCCCCCTAGGGCGTACCCTAAGGGTTAGCGAACTGCCTGCCCAGCTCTCGCCAGGACTACTAACGGTCACATACATGCAATTATAAACGTTTCGGAAGGTACCAACAAGTAAGGTTAACAACAGGTGCGCAAAACGAAAACGAAAAAAAAAACGGAACGAACGCGTCCCAAACATAACGAAACCTTCAATAAAAATCAACAAGTACAATTCCAAGAGAATAGGTCATATACACATTAGAAACTATGTACACATACCCATTATAAGGTTTACAATTCAAAACGGAATGTTCACGTCCCACATTAGGGTTTCTAAAGGCGAGGAGCTATATAAAGGTACAAAAGAATGCCTAACTAGCTCTACTCGCTTCACAAAATCATGATTTCCAAAAAAACATACCCTGTAAGGAAAACAAAAGGAACGAGTGTGAGCTTTCGCCCAATGAGGTACTAAAAGCCATGCATTCAAGTACACGAATGTAGCCATGCTCAATTACACTTACTATCACACATGAAAAGAACACCAAACCAAGTTCAAGGGTAAAAGGATACGGGTGGCTCTCGGGAGCCAATTCCCCTTGCAACACTTGATCACATCCCGTTGACCCTCCGTCAACGCTCAACGGACAAGTACGACCGTAGATCACCACTTTACACCCAATACCTTCCACCATACTTTCCCCTACCAGGCCCGAACACCTCACAGTAATCAGGGGGTAATACTCGAGTATACCACAAAGTCGAGGAGCAAACACTCCACTCGACACACAGTGACCTCATGGCTTGTTATCTAATCGACCGGCCCTTACCGGCTCGACTCGATGAACGGCCATTGAGGCTTGAGCTCAGTTATCACAGTAAAGTCGTAGGGCTCATGCCCCATACGACATGAAGCCAGGCACAAATCCAACTCCCACATATTCAGTCAAATTCACAAACATTCAGAAATCAGTTGTACACATAAGAGAACGAGAGCGATAAAGTACACTCTCGCCTCGAGCACAGAAACCACAGTTATCCAAATCAAGGATTCAAGTACACAACCAATTAAACACAATTCATGCATAGTACACTCACCCCTTAAGTAAGTAAATCACAAGTTTTCGCCCAACGGGTGTCCGGAATCACCGGCTCGACCTACAAGAAACAAGAAACTACAGTTGAGACTCGAACACGAGTCGAATGCCTCTTAAGCGAACTACTAAAGCAAAATGCAAATATAGCTCAAAATTGGAAAATACTTTGATTTTTAAGGCCAAAGGTGTAAACAACCCCAAAACCTCACATTTTTACTCAATCACAACTTAAACGCACGAAACCCTAATTTTCTCGACACTCGGACAGCATTTCCCCTAAAATTCAGCTTTTCCATCCTACAATCAAACATCAATTTATATCCAAACCAATCCCAATTGCCTCAAACCAATCATAAGTCACTCAATAACCTTCATTAGGGCCACAATGCCCCTCATTCACAACCAATTGACAAGATTAATAACCAACTATAGAAAAGCCCCAATTTCAAAACCCTAAAACTGAAATTTTTGTCCAAAGCTGAAATTTTCCGCAATTAACCGCAATTCACATACAAGAGCTCCAATTGGCTCAATATTAGACCATCAATCCAAGGCTAACTAACATTTATGATATAAAACAGAAAAATTCCCCAAAAATCAGAAATTTACTCAACTTCCAAATAAACCATCAAATCATTCATAAATCAAGCTATTAAGCCACCATAGGCCACTAATTTAGCATTATTAGAACCAAAAGTGAAGTTTCCAAGCAACATACCTCAACTCTCAAGAAAGTTTGTAGCTTAAGTGCTTAACCACCAAAATAGCTCCACCAATCACCTCTAACCTCCTTAGCAAGTGGATTTTATGGAGTAATTTGAGATTTCAATGGTTGGGTTTCAAGATTGAGCAAGAAATGGAAGAACAAGTGAAGCTTTTCTCTCTTCTTTTCTCTCTAGAAAATTGGGCCAAAGGGAAGGAAAAGTGAAGATGGTTTGGGTCAAAATTAGCTTTAGGTAAATGTGGTCAAAAGTTAGGCAAGCTCCATCCAATGCGCTCGCGACACGTGGCACCTTTGTATGTTTTAAACTTATCCTCTTACTCACTAAGGTTAATCTATCCAGGTAACCTCTACTCACCTACTAACACCTAGTAATTAAATCCCTGTACGTAAATCTTGACCTAATTGGCCGAATTTCTCTCACTTAACGCACTAGCGGGTCCCACGTCCACTATTCACTCCAAAAATCTCGTAATTTGACTTATACTAGAAAAATATTTTTAAAACCCTATTTACTCAAAAAAATGTCCAGAAAATTTTTAGAATAAAGAAAATGTGGAAAACGGGTGCAAATAAATAAATTAAAGCCTAGAAATAAAAAAAAAAATTTTACGGGTTCTCACATGGTTCCTGTATACTGTAGTAGTCTGCCTTTGTTCTCTATATCTGTTACATGTATCTGTTCTCTGTATTTGTTGATGTCGTTTGGAGGGTTGAGTCCTACGACCATTCTATGACCTTTGAGCTCAAGACCGGGGGCTAGTTATTCGAGTCGAGCCGGCAAGGGCCTAGTCGATTAGATAACGAACCACGGTTGTCCACTTCTAGGAAATCTTTGGGTATTGGAGACTCTGGATTTCCGGTATACTCGAGTATTACCAACCACTGTTACTGTTGAGGTGTTCGGGCTTGGTGAGGGGTATGTTTGGTGGACGGAATTGGCATTTAAGTGGTGCTCTACTGGACGGGTTACTTTATTTGAAAGTTGGCAGAGTGTCAACTATTATTTGATCAAACTCCGGTGAAGCAATGAGAACTTTGGCTCCTGAGAGGCCACCTGTATCCTTTCCATTTGAAGTGTTTATTCATTTCTCTATTTGGTGTGTATAACTACATGATTCAAAAGTGATCTGCCCTGATTCGTGACTACTTGTATTTTTGGTATCTCATTGAGCGTAAGCTTACCCCTTTCCCGTTATCTTTGTTTTCCTTACAAGGAACAACACTTTTGAACCGAGATTTTGAAGAAAGTGTCGAGCTAGTGTAAATGTTATTTTGATATGCTCTTTTGCAATCAAAACCCTAGTTGCTTTTATCAAGTATCACGTTTTGACTTGTAAAGCGTTCTATGTATGTATGTAAGTGTTTAAGCATGTATATTAAGTGTATTCATTTGAGATTCTACTTGTAATCATTGGACGATCGGACGAGCGCGGTGTTTGAACGAGGAAAGAAATTTTCTGGTGGGAACTGTTCATCGGAATCCGGCCAGTTCTTGGCCGGATATATGGCAGGATTTGCAAGGGATTTTGGAGGTTTTGTGGTTAAGCTACTGCCTCCAATCCGGCCGGGTATCCGGCCGGGTATCCGGCCAGAAACCCGGCCGGATTGTGACGTGGCAGTCACTATTCATTTTCAGTTTCGTTTTCGTTTTTCGTTTTCGTGGTCGTTGACACATTTAATCATTGTATTATCATTCGGAACATTTTAGTTGTGTGTGATCGGCTTAGTAGTCTTCGATTGTTTGTTTCCTTTGGGTTCTATCGCGCGAAATCTAGGGTTTCTATGATTCGACATCGTAGTCCTGGCGAGAGCTGGGCAGGCGGTCCGCCAAACCCTTTGGTTCACCTTAGGGGAAGGTGGGGCTATCACACGATATATTTTATTGCTCCCGGGATGTACTGTATACTTAGATCGATGTACCTCTTCCCAAATTTCCCTTTTTAGCACTTCATCTTGTGGCAGCACTATTCGATCAAGAAATTTCAAAATACCCTCGGAACTCACGTTAAAGTCTGGTGTTTCCCCTTTTTGCACTTTTTTTACCCATTTTTATACCATCCGGTCATTCTTCTGAACTTCTTTACTTTGGTCTAACAAGTCAGATTTCACCGTAATATTTCCCAAGATCACTCTCTGTCGGTCCAATCACGGATTCCATTTACTCACTTTTTCCAACAAATTTCATTCTTTAATCATTAATCCAGCCATCTGAACTTTTCGACTTAAAACATCTGCTACGACGTTGGCCTTTTCCGGGTGATAACTAATTGTACAGTCATAATCCTCAAGAAATTCCACCCACCGACGCTGTCTCAAGTTTAGTTCCTTCTGAGAGAATAGATATTTTAGACTCTTATTGTGAAGACCCGAAAATTTTCACATTTTTCAAGTATTATTTTATTTCCTTGCCTATATTTTTATACTGTCCTTGAAAGTATTAAATTTTCTATACATTTTATAAGTAAGTATAGCTTTTAACTCATTTTCCAGGTTTAAGTTAAGGTACGTCAAATTGAAGTACATTATTGGATGTGGGACCCGCTAGTGTGATAAAATTTTGCCGATTAGGCGATGAAATATTAAGTGTTATTATTTTCCAAGGTGCTAGGAGATGATTAAAGGTTAGTTAGATAGATGAATCATTGGGAGAAATAAGATAAGCTTTAACCATTCAAAGTGCCAAGTGTTCGTGATTCGTTTGGAGGATGGACTTGACCAAGTCTTTCTACCTTTGCTAAAACCAAATTTTGACCCAAAATTTCATCATTTTCTTACCTTCTTGGCTGGCCCTTTTGAGGAGAAAAACAAGAGAAACTTCTTCAATTTCTACCTCCCAATCTTGCTCAAATCTTGAGTTTTAGCCAACCAAATTGAAAACTACACTATACAAGTGATCACTAAGGAGGATTAAAGGTTTTGGTGGAGTTGTTTTGGAGGAGGAAAGACTAAGCTACCATTTTCTTTGAGGTTTAAGGTAAAGTGCTAAAGAACATCTCTCTTTGCTTCCAATAGTTGTAATTTAGTAGCTTGTGGTTGTCATTTTAGTAGTTTTGTGCAATATTTCTTGGTTAGAATGATGATGTGTAGATTTCAGTTTCTTAGAGAATTTTCTGCCCTGTTAATGACCAGTGTTATTCGGACATGATGGAGGCCGAATTGGGTATAGTTCAAAACATGAAAGTTGTAGACAATTGAGTGTTATTATTCCTGTAAAGTTTTCAGCTAAATCGGAGCAGGATAACTTGTGAAATGACTAATTTACCCCTGCTGCCCTGTTTCTATCCGAAATGATAATCAGCCCTCTGTAATTGGCTCTTTTGGCTGGGAAGATGAATGCATTAGCTTTTGATTCCTTCTTAATAATTGTAGCCTTGTTATCTTAGCTTTCAAATGGATTTGGAATCACCTGAATCGGAGTTGTG